>PVKU01010723.1:0-49422 GCA_004027475.1 Anoura caudifer | reverse complement strand
GCGGCTCCGGGAGGCCCGGGAAACAGCCCCGTCAGCCCAGAGCAGAGGCCCTCACACCTGGTACCCTAGGTGTGTCCGAAGTGTTCCTGATTCGTGGTTTAAATACAACAGCTTGTGAATGCTAAACCCTGAAAAGGAATAAATTATGGTAAGGGCGGCCACACAACGGTCACTCTGACACCTGTGTGCTGCCTTGGAGGAGAGCTTCAAGAGCATCTTCGTCCTGTGTCATCCTGGCTAGAAGGCTGATGACCGCTGCTCTTCCAGAGCAGGAAGCCAGGGAGCCCCGGGGTCACGGAGAGCCCAGCAGGGCGCAGGGAGGACCGGACCTCTGAGAAACGCCCCTGGTCCGGAACCTCGGGAAGGGGCGCTCGGGAGCTGCTGGGACGCAAAGCGAGCGAGGCCGAGGAGGCGGGCAGAGCGCTGGGCTCCGCACGTCTGCCGGGACAGGCGACGCTGTAATCGGGACGGAGAAGTAGCAGCAGGACTGTTCCACCAGCGACAGGCAGCTCTTACACTCGGAGGGCCTGAGCCCCCGCCCCTCCGCTACTCGTGGGAAACGCGTTCCAAGGCCACGTAGAAGCTGTTCTTGTCGTCTAGGCAGTGCCAGCCGATGGGCCCGATTTCACAGTCCGCGCAGACCAGGAACTTGACGTTGCCCACGTCCTTGGTGAAGCCCACGTTCTCGAAGGTGAACATGTCGTCCACCAGCCAGTGCTCCTGCAGGAGGTCGCCATCAGGACTGCCGCCGTCGGCCAGGGCAGGCTTCTTTCTCATGGACGGAAGGAAGAGCTGCAGGGGAGGGAACACACGAGCGTCATGCCAGGCAACTGGGTGCCGTGCTGGTCCTCGCAGAGGCTAAGCCCGCAGGCCTGACCGGGCTGCGGGCTGCTCCTCCGCTGCCTGCGGCCCGTGCCCCAACTCTTGGGCGACGTGCAGAGGGGCCATGACCAGCTGTGGCGGTGACGGCGCTTCACTGCCATCCCGACCTTGGGCCTCGAGGCCCCACTGGCCTTCATTCAGGCCTCCATCAGACACGGGCACCGTGCTCTGCCCTCAGGTCTCGGCGAGGCAGTTCCTGCTCTACATTCAGCTCAAAAGTGACCACGCCTCAGGAGGTCTGCCCCAACCGAATGATCTGAACTGACTTCCCATGTTGCCCATGGTATTGTTACAACTTATTTGCTTTTTAATGACCATGGATTTCAGGGGGACACACACACGCGCACGTGCACACACACACAGATCTGCTGTCAATCTGTCGATGCGTCGTTGGTTGATCCTTGCACGTGCCCCGACTGACCAGGGACTGAGCCCACAGTCTTGGTGTGCGCGGGGACAACACTCTAACCTACCCGGTGGCCAGAGCCCCTTTTGTTTCTGGAAGCGCCTTTCCTGAGGCGTGACTGACGTGTTGCATGCTGCATGTATGGAAAGCACACGTCACCGTGTCCACGGTAACGAGCACATTCATCACCCCCAGAACTTCCTGGTGCCACCCCCTCTTTATTTTCTGCTTGTCACTCTCTGAAACTGTTGTATTAGTTCACTGGCTGAGCGGTTTCCCGCGGCTCCCCTCCACGAGAACTCGAGCCCCTTCTGGCCCAACACCACGTCCCCGGTGCCCGGAGCAGCGACACCAGAGTGCGGAACTCGGGTGTTTGTGGAAGCCGCACACGCAGGGTGTCCGGCTTTGCTCTATTCTGTCGCTGTTGTGAACATGCTGGGATCATCTTATAAGAAACATTAAAAAGGAAAACTGAGTTCTAAAATTTGGAATACTCCCCAGACTACTGCAAAATACACCACCTGCAGTGCCTGGCCTTCTGCCCTCCCCTACCCGCCCCCCCCACAATGGTACACTTCCTACAGCCCCCGACTCTTCACAAGCCAGCGTGGCCTCTGGGTGCTAGTCTGTCAATGGCCATCACAATAAAAGCAGAATGTTTTTAAATATTTAAAAAACATGCGCCCTGGCTGGTATGGCCCAGTGGACTGAGTGCCAGCTTGTGAACCGAAGGGTGGCCAGTTCAATTCCCAGTCAGAGCAAATGCCTGAGTTGTGGGCCAGGTCCCAGTGGGGTACATGAGAGCCAACCACACATTGATGTTTCTCTCCCTCCCTTTCTCCTTCCCTTCCCCTCTCTAAAAATAAATAAATGAAATCTTTAAAAAAAAAATTTAAAAACACAGAACACTAGTCCATAAACCTCAAAGGCTTTGGCAGCGATGTGTGGGCCTATGCCCAAGTGTGAACTGAAGGCCCTGGGGCTGCGCTGCAGCCGCGGGCGCGGTGACCCTGACAGGGAGGAGGCGCCCGGCTAGGAACGTTCCTGCCCGTCCTCCAGGCACTTGGTCTGTGAGAACAGAGGTCCGGGCTGGGTCACCCGGGCAGCACCCGAGGAGACTGCAAAACACCACAGTCCCCTGGTCACCCCACCCTTCTCCTCACTCTGTGCGCCTCACCTGCCGCGCGGTGAGTCTGAGGCTTGGTCTCTCCCTCGGCGACCATGGGAGCAGGCAGAGAGAGTGAGGGGTGAAAATTCAGGTGCCAGGAAACCCGCTGTGACTTTCTGTGGACCTCCACCCCTACAAATATTTCCAGTCCATCTCTCTGCTGTCACACCCCGGTCACCCCTCAGGGGAGAAAATGAGGGAGGGCCTCAGCTTCCGCCCTCAGGAAGTGCCCAGCAAAGGGGCAGCAGATCCCTCCCCTCTGCCCCTTACCTCGTGGGTCCCTCTGGGCCTCCAAGTCCCACCTCCCAGGGTGGGCCAAACAAGGAGGTTTCCAGCTGTGCCCGCGTGAAACACTGAGTGCTCGCCCGAATTACTGTGCATTAATTACTGCAGCATTTACTTCTGTTACAGCTGCAATCCTGCTCTGCCCACTCCGTATTTAAGTCCTGCAAGCCAGACCCCAGGACCACACGTGGACACACGCACGCGTGTGACCTGAGCAGCAGTGTCCTAGCCTCTGGCTGCGATGCCCAGGATCACTGCGGGGGGCGCATCCGCAATGGGGAGGGTTCTGCACGGACTATGGGGTGGAAATCAAGAGTCTTGTCTAACTTGAGGCAGGCAGCTCCCTGGGCAGGTGGGTTGACGGCTTTGAGGACCCACCTGGGCCCCTAACGCAGGATGGTCTCCTCCGAGACAGGGAGACATGACTTCGCGAGATTCTGTTGAGGTCTCCGTTTGCTTTTTCAAGCGCATTTTCTTTGTAGAAAACTTGACAAGTCTGCTACAACGCAGATGAGAGTAAAAACTGCTACAGCAGAGTAAACCTCTGCTGTCGTGTTTGTCGGTGTGTACTTACGGTGCATTCACAACATGCCCACAAGTTCTGCGACAGTCCCCCCACCCAGAGGTGCAGCCCACGCCTGTCCCCTCGAGCCTGGGCAGCCCCCCGCGACGCCCCACGAGAACACCCCAGGGCCTGCCCAGGCTCAGGATCAGGCCTGGGAGAGGACCCGCGCTGAGACACCTGCCCGAGTGCGGGAAGGGCACCGCCAGCCCACCCCGTACTGTGCGTCCATGTCCTCCGTGGAGCATCGACACCCCAACGCGTGAGGCCATCAGGGCGGAGCCTGTGGGGAGCAAATCCGGATGACAAAAACCCGCACGTGGTTGAAACGGGGTGAACGCCACACTTCCCTGCGGCAAGTTTACCAAAACCACGTTGTCTCCACTTCCTCCCTCCCGGTGACTGCACCAGGAGAGGAATTAAGGTCCAGGACTCGGAGCCAAGAGAGACGGGCCCCCAGGCCCTAAGGCTAGGGCCGCGCGCCAGGCCGCCCTACCTGTCGGCGGGAGAAAAGTGCCGTCCCCGGCTGTAGCACCCGCGAGCCGCAGCGCTGACACAGCACCGCTTTCCGGTTCCGGCCCTCCGCTGACACCAGCTCGCTCGGCGGCGCCGCGGGATCCATTGCCGCCGCCACAGTCTGGGACTCGGGCCGCGCAGGCGCAGCTCGGTCTTGTCCGACTGCGCCGGCGCGGGTCTCGGAAGGGGCGGAGCGGGTAGCCACCGCCTTTTGCGCAGGCGTCCGCTGCCGTGAGCCGGACTGTGCAGCGCTCGGGCACGCACGCACGCACGCACGCACGCACGGCGTTCCCGGAGTGTCAGGCGTCAGCCGGCTTTGTGACTCGGTCATTTTCCGGCGCTGACAAGTCCTCTCCACGCTCACCGGGTCCCCGGGCCTCCCTGATTGTTGACTCGTTCACGTAGAGCGTGAGTCCCTCGCTTCCTGAGACTGGCGTTCAGGGCCGGGGTGTGAGGGGACGTTCCGGAGGCGACAGCACGACATGCGGCGGGTCAGACCCAGGCTCCTGCAGGGAGCCGCTCCGGTGGCTGTCGGGGGCTGACGGCGACTGTTCCAACCAGCGACCGCTCACCGGAGGCACAGCACGGCGCGGGCGCGCTGTGGAAACCGAGCTCCCGGGTCGTCGGGACCTCCCTGGGGGCTGTCTGTCGTCCCCGCAGGGCGCAGTGAGGAAGGTCCCGGACTCCGGTGACGCGCTGGGGTGCCGGGACTCGGCTGTCACCGCACGCCGCGCAGAGTCAAGGTCCAGAGCCGCAGGCCACGGGCCCCTCCGCGAGTCCTCGTCTCTCTGTCCGTCAGTGACCCGGCGGTCAGTGGGTGCCCGCCCTGATGGCCTCACGCGCTGGGGGTCGGGGCTCCACGGAGGACACGGACGCACAGTACGGGGATGGCTGGCAGTGCCCCTCCTGCACTCCGGCCGTTCGTGCTGCCTTCCCCGCTAGGCCACGGCCCGCGGCCCGCAGGCAGGTGCCTCAGCGCGTCCTCAGAGGCGGGTCCTCTCCCCGGCCTGGACCTGAGCCTGGGCAGGCCCGTTCTACAAACAGAATAAGCCCTCGGGGCGTTCGTGCTGCTTTCCCCGCTAGGCCGCGGCCCGCGGCCCGCAGGCAGGTGCCTCAGCGCGTCCTCAGAGGCGGGTCCTCCCAAGCCCGATCCTGAGCCTTGGCAGGCCCGTTCTACCAAGAAAATAAGCCCTCGTCCCCCGGCCCAGAAGGCGACACAGCGAAACAGGGTGCGTGACGGACAACCGGGCACAAAGCAGTGGAAGGGCGGGAAGGCGACACCGGAGCGGGCATAACGGGGGACCGGGTTTTGTGGGGAAAGGAAGACCACCTCCGGGAGGAAGAGCGTAGGGAGACGTGGGGCGGGGGGCGGGGGAGGCTCGTGGTGCTCGGCAGACGTTTCCTGGAAATGTGCGGTGTCGGGCACTGCAGCGTCCCGTGCCGGCCGGGAAGGGGAAGGGGACGTGATAGCAGGCGAGGCTGGGCCCCTAGCGAAGCAAGAGCTTGCGAGGCTGGACACCACGTGACTGACTGGCTGCGCGTTAGCGGCCGGGAGGAGCCGGGCAGCACCAAGTCGGGGGCGGCTCGGGGCTCAGCGTGTGCAACGCCGCGTCTTCCGCAGAGTCCGGCTGGCATGTCAGGACGATGCCGGAGTCTGGGCTGAAACTCCCCAGGGGCCACCGTCGCTGCCCTCCCCGGGCTGCTGCTCAGATGGCGGTTTCACACCTGCCGCGTCCCCGTGTCCTGCTCACAGAGGCCGGCAGGCTTCTTCCGCGAACAGAAATTCCTCTCTGGCTCCCCTTCCCCTGCTCCGGGAACCTCTGGGGTTTTTGCAGCTTTGCAGGCCTGCTGCATAGCTGTTTCACAGGCCACAAACTGAAGCAACTGGAAGGGTTTGGGTAACAGCCCCAAAGTTCGAGGGGGTATTAAGTGAGCCTCTTCTTGATCCCCTTTAGGTTTTCAAGGGCACCCCATGTGAGGCGAGCCAGAGAATGTGAACGTTTCACTGGTGAGTCTCCGGCGGTAAAGAGGTGCTACCTCTTACCCGTGTCTAACAGAAGCCGCGGAGCTACGTGACAGGCACGAGGTGAACAGGCTGAAGAGTCAGCACCCACAGCTGCTCCCTACGCCTGGCCCCCCAGCTGTCTGCGGGCAGTGCTGGTTCGTCGCAAACTCTAAGGCATTTGAGACAGATGATTTTTAATATTTTCTTAAAAAAATACAAAGGAACAAACTCTTTAGGTCAATTAAATTCAGGGAGAGAAAAAATGGAATTTCAAAGTAAAGGGAAAGTGCCTCATTGTTTGTTTAGGTTATCACGTTCCCACACTCCCAGGGCCCATAAAGCAAGAATTCCACTCCACAGCACAGGGGAGCCTTGAGTGTGGCTCAGAAATGGGGAGAGCAGGCACTGGACCAACACAGGGATTTTGGTTGTCCTTGATTATTCTGTGCTGGGACGAAAGTGGTTCGCTCTCAGGACACAGATGCGGGAACCCTATAGTAGGGAAAGGACAAAACGTACCAACAGCAGTGAAAACCACCCTTAGCAGAAGTGCACCCTTAAAAGGCCAGGGCAATACCAGGTAGCCTAACTTCCAGGCTGCTGCGCCCCTACCCCTTCCCAAAATAAATAGTTTGGCAAAGTAACAGCAGCACCATGTCTGATTCAACAAAGGAAGCCTCTCACCCACCGGAGGAGAATCCTGCTGTGCCTGGCAGGGAGCAGGACAATTTCGAAATCACGGGTACTTCTACCCTGTCCCCGACTCCACCTCTGCCCACCTGACGCTTGCTCTGCTCTCTCTCGTACAGGCTTCAGTGCCAAGAGGAGCCTCGCTGCAGTCCAGAAAGACCCAGGAAACCTGAAGACCCTTCAAATAACTGCTCTCCTCAGCCTTCCAGGTGGCACATCATCAGATTCAGGTCACGGCCAAACCCTATCCTCAAATGCCTCCCAAACAGTTCGGTTCCTGACCAAGCTGTTCATGGAAAAAACATCTTGGTTGTCAAATAAAACTTTGGTTCTCAACCTGGAAATCCTTTCAGGCTGATGTCTGTATGGTCAGTCACCTGTACGATTCAGTTTTCTAACAAGTTGCTTCTCCAACAGCCTTCCAGGACCTGGCAGGCTTGAGAATCAGGGTTCCACGGTGCTTCAGTTGCTCCAGACCCCGTGCTGACACAGTAGCCCTGCCCACACGGGAGGGTCACACAGATGTCTCCCAAGCCCCAAATCTTCTACAGGACTCTTCCCTTTGTCTCCCCCTGGCGTGGGAGTATGTTGCCTCCCGCTATCTGCAGACTAGGAGAGGTATTTTTTCCTGGAAAACAAGGCTTGGGTTTTATCCAGTGGGCACCCTTCCAACCCAGACATAGGCCGGACACTGCCCACATCTAGCAGGTCCTATTCACCTTCATTCTCAGCAACCCACGAGGCACAGCGTCTAAACCTCCCGAGCACACGGTAAAGCAGAAACCACCAGGAGGTGCTGTCTAGACCAGGAGAGGACCTGGCCCCTCCCGTCCACACAGATGCGTCTCTTCCCACGAGGGCGCGTCCGTTCCCCACCCTACTCGGGGACAAGTGCCAGCGTGAGGGGCAGTGTGCGTCAAATAAGGACAAGCATCACGGCACTGGGGCTTGTAATCTCCCTGAGTACAGCGGGAAGCAGACATCCGGGAACCGTCTGGATTCTCCCACCAACTGGCCCCTGGACTGTCACTCGCTGTGGATGGTTTCCAGCAAGGGGTCACTTCTCTCGGAGAACGCACACGCCAGCATCGCAGCGCTGGGTCCCCATGGACGTCACCACTTCCCAGCTGTCGATGATGGGGTCGTAGCACTCGATGCTGCTCAGCAGGGAGTTCCCGTCGTAGCTGAGTGGGGACGCAGCAGGAGGGGAAGTAAGCGTTCCGTCCCTCTCCCTGCGTGCCCCACGCCGAGGACGCCGCGGAGCATCTCCCCCGACCCACTCCCTGCGTCCACCCGATCGTGCCGCCTGGACCACGCTGTCCCGCCGCGTGGCGGCTCCAGCCTGGTTGTCAGTCCTCACCCTGCAATTGCGTAGAGTCGGCCCCGGAGCACTGTGGCCCCCACGTAGCATCGTGGGGTGGTCATGCAGGTGACAGCCGTCCAGGAATCGGTGCGGATGTTGTACGCCTCAACGGAAGACAGGTGGGCTGTGCCATCAAATCCCCCCACCACGTAAATATGGTCATTCAGCAGGGCTACTCCTGCACCTGAGGAAAAAGGTGCAGCAAGTTACTGATACCGAAGGGAGGGTCTGAGTCCCAGAAAGAACACGCAGTCACTGAGGGCTGGCTGAATTCCCGGGGGGCTCGGGGATGCGCACCAGAGCCAGACAGGGCCGACGCGATTGGTCCAGCACAGGCTAGCCCATCTGCACACCTGGTGGGAGGTGAAATGAGAGGAGAAAACTCAAAATGGTTCTCACTTCCACTCATCAATTCAGGCGCGGACCCTCTTCATCGGCAGAAAAGGAGGAAGCGGAAAAAAGGAGGAATGAAGGTGGAAGGAAGAGAGGCACCGTGACTGAGGTCCTGGAGCAGCTTTTGCCCAGAGAAGGTGACTCAGAACAGCAGGTGCTCTCTGACCTGCAGCCCAGCCCCTCCACCTCAGGAAGCACCTGCAGGTGTGTTAGGCCCTGTCAGCACTCACCCATGTGATGCGTGCTGGACACCAAACCTTTGCCAGATACGACAGTGCAGGCAGGGCCCTGACCGGGTGGTTCAGCTGGAGAGAACACCATCTAGATATGCCAAAGTGGTGGGTTCGATCCCCAGTCGGGCACATGTAGGTATCAACCAATGAATGCATAAATAAGGGGAACCACAGATCCATGTGTTTTTCCTCTCCCCCCGAAAATCAATAAAATTTTTTTTTAATGCAAGGAGGGAACAAGGACATAAAAATGAATAAAACAAGGCGTCTGCCCTCAAGTGCACACTCCATTTGGAAGTTTAAGCTGTCTTCTCTCTCGCAACACTAGAGGAAACGGGAGGAGGAGGATGGAATCTGACTCGCGTTTCACTGGAGTCGAAGTGAGGAGGAAACACGGCTCCCATTGGCTCCATCCTGGGGCAGCGCCACCACTGCACAGCGGACACGTGACAGACACCACACTGCCCCATCCCTTAGATCTGACTGGGCTTACCAGAGCGCTTGGTGGCCATTGGTGTCACGTTGGTCCAGTGTCCTGTATGGGGATCGTATTTCTCAACTGAATTTAAGATGTTCAAGCCATCGTACCCTCCTGAAAGACAAAGCAGAGGCCATTCCAGAAAGTAGGACAAATCCGGTTCCCAGTCTGCCTTTCTCTTGAGTGTTCCAACTGATTCTTCACCTCGACTCTCCCACAAGAGTTCCAGTAATCCAAAGAAAAACCTGACAGCATCCTACTTTCTGCTTCCATGAAGAGATAACCCCAGTTTATGGAGCAACAGGGATAGACCAGCGTTTTAGTTCAAGGCCATTTATGAACTTAATTCTGGTAAGAAGGGATGCCCAACCCCCACAAAGGCTGCCACCCCTATGTCCTCTCCCATCCCTGCCTCCCCGACTCAGCACCTAGACAATAGATCACTCCGCCGGCTACCACCAGCCCAGCGCCTTCCCGGGCTGTCTGCATATCTCCCAGCATGCTCCACTGGTCAATGTTGGGGTCATAGCGCTCCATACTGGTGTGACGCCTGCTGCCATCAAAGCCTCCGGAGACGTAGATCATATCTGCTCAGAATGAACACATGACAGACGGTTAGAGGAGGAGAGATTTCTGATCACTCTCTTCTCTACCAATTCTCCCAAGTCCTTCAAATGTTTGGGAGCAAAAACAAAGTGTTTCCATGGGGTTAAATCTTGTTGGTAAGGATGAAACACAGTCAAGACCGAAAACAGTGGGGTTGGATGGAGTCCTCGAAGTCCTCAAAGAGCAGCGCAGGTCACGGAAGTCCAAGAGCCGACTTCCCCTCGGCACATTACAACCTGATCCACCAAGCTGTCGGCGTTGAAGCGCCTGTGACCACTGAACAGCGTTGGTAACATGGCTGTTTCCAAAGCAAAAGGAGTGCTGACCTCACCATGCCCCCGTTTCACGCTCCCGCCAGATGACCAGCAGGGAGGCCCCCCGATCCAGCCACGACAGCGGAGGCGCTGCCCAGCACACCGAGCCTACCTCCCAGGGTGG
Source organism: Anoura caudifer (assembly GCA_004027475.1). Taxonomy (NCBI): domain Eukaryota; kingdom Metazoa; phylum Chordata; class Mammalia; order Chiroptera; family Phyllostomidae; genus Anoura; species Anoura caudifer. Next base: position 39,397 of record PVKU01010723.1, on the reverse strand, counting down.
TGGCGCCAGCTAGGCCTCGCCGGACGTTCATCGGGGCGACGGAGTACCAGACGCCATCCTCATCGGCTGTGTAGTCCAGACACTCCACCGAACTGAGGCGGGAGCGACCATCGTAGCCGCCAATGACATAGATCCGGTCATGCAGAGACACGGAGGCCACGTACCGCCTCTTGCGAGTGATGCTCTATGGAGTCAGGAGAGAAGAGGCACAGAGCACTTGAGTCGGGCAGGCCTCCCGCCCTCTGGCTCTCCTTCCCATCTGTCTGAACTCGGCTTCCTCGCTGGCCAGCAGGAACCCCTCAGGCAGAGGCACAGCCTCGGCCTCCTCCAGCTGCCTGCCAGCTGCGCGAACATCAAGCCTCCTGCCCGTCTGCCTCACTCCAAGGCCTCCCGTTTTCCAGGATCTGACTCCTTTCTCGTCCTCAGGGCTCCGGGCTACAGACCGAGATCTATCCACACAGTGAAGGATTCCCACACTGCTAATCAAAGGGCCAGGAGTCAGTGAGCCTAAGAGTCAGCAGGACTGAGGGAAAGAGTCCCACGTCTTCTCAGATTTATCATTCTTCACTCACCGCTGAAACAGATACGCACCGAGGGAGGAGGACACAAATTTCTGCACTCAGCGCGACCTAACACGGAGCTCAGGGTAACAGGGCAAGGCCAGTGCAGCACGCCGGGAGTGAGAGAGCTCAGGGAGGCGCTGCCTGAGGCACAGCAGCATCTTACTCGGGCCACCGGCATGTCCAACGTCTAATCTAAACAGTCGATAACTACTTCGTGAGCACCTACTGTGCGTAGGACCCTGCTGTAATGAACACTGCGCAGTCACCAGGCTTTTCCGTTTTAGGGCTGGGCTACTTATGACCTAGAGCCAGAGACAGACAAGCAAGCTCCTTCACAACAGCGCCCACCCTCACTCACTGGTAAGAAGCTCCACTCCTGAGTTTTGGGGTCATATTTCTCCACCACGTCGATGGGAGACTGCTGGCTTCCAAAGCCCCCAACCACCAGAAGCACTTCATTGGCTCCTGAGGAGAAAGGCAGGTCATGTCACTGTCCCTGTCACCGGCCAGGGCACTGCCCCACCCTGTGCCGTCCACACGTGGCAGCTCCTTCCCTCCTCACCCAGAAAGGGGGCGGGTGGGTGGCAGCGTACCACGTGCTACATGGCATTCGAGGAAATTCCCAGTTCACAGATTCCAAACATGCCGGAACAATACTTGGCAATTTATGAAATGCTTCCATACGCTCATTTAATCCTCCAAACTGTGATGTAAAACAGGGCAGAAAGCTCTGGGCTAAAGTGCCTTGTCTAACATAATAAAAAATTAAAAACGGGTCTGAAACAAGGTCCCTGCACTGTTCATGGAATGTTTCCGACCACATCGTGCCACCTGGCAGGGGCAGCTTTCTGCCAAGGTGCCAGCTCACCTAGGCGAGCCCTCGTCCTGGGCCCCTGCATCTGACTTCGCAGTTCGGGCCTCAGGTGAAACTTCTTTGCTTCGTCTACGAGGTCCCTGCACTGGAGACTACAGCGGATGAAAGGCTGGAACACACAGGAACAGAGTGAGCTGCGGCCGCCGCTGACGTTCTAGGTGTGAACAGCATGGTTACGATCAAGTTGCACTGACAGTTAACGTCTTAACGTGGAAGCCAGTTTCTAGACCCTGCGGTTCCAGGAGGCTGCTGGCAGGAACCACGCTGTCGGTCTCCAGAAACGACTTAGAAACTGAGGTGAGGCCACAACGGTAAACGGCAGGAGATACTCCAGGTCTGGGGTCCCGTGGCTCCCGTGACTCACCTCGGCGTCTATGACGTCGGTGATGTACCTGGGGGTCAGCAGAGGCATCCGGACGTACTGCAGCAGGTCAGGCAGGGACTCCTCTCGCTCCCTCTTGTCGTGCTTCACCCAGTTGATGACGGCCTCGAAGACCGGCTCCTCGGAGTCCACCTGTCAACGTGCAACTCAGTCCGCCTGCGCGGCTCCCCGCCCCGCCAGCGCCCGCGCGAGCCTGGAGAGCGGCCAGGGCTGCTTTTCCCTTCCTGGCCCCCACCCCACCATCACTACTTCCCACTTTCCAGGAACAGCTAGACTCTTGGGAAAACAGTCTTTTCACACATAACTCGCTAAGAGCAGGAAAAAGACTGCAGTCAAGTTGGGTAAAACATCTACGATGGACGGTGCCTAATGAACCCTCATCGCAAGCTGGTTTTCACTCCCACACTTCCCCCACTCCTGAGCTTTTCTCCTGGCCATTTCCGAAACCTCAGGGAGCGGGGAGACTCTGCTGCCCTAGTCAAAGCTGTCACTGGGGTGACTCCCAGCCCTAACGTCCAGCGCTGCCCCATCAACTACACTGCCAGGTGGCAGCCCTGGGCCGTGCGAAACAACACATGCAATAACCCCCCGGGTCTAGGCGCACGCGTGGCCAATCAGCTAAGGTACGACACACTGAGAAACTGATCCTGTTCCCCCGGAGCAGCAGCAGGTGTAACGGCACCTAGGGCCTTCCGAGGGCAACGGCAGAGGACCGTCCTATGTCCCTCCCGCCAGCCAGAGTGCATCCTGGCGGATGCTTTTCAGTGTGACGGTACCTCCAGCATGAAACTGTTCTGTGAACTGTTCCTAAGAACTGAGAATACAGAAACGTTCCAGAATGCCCACGCATAAAAACGCCTTCTCCGAACCCCCAGGAAGTGCCAGGCACACGGCGGTGACAAGTCAGACATTAGCCATGCTTGTCCGTGGGGAGGTCACGTTCAGCCAGAAGAGGAGCCCTCCCGCTCTGCCCTGATGCGCTGCACAGGAAGAGCACAGGGGCTACGAAGCAGAGAAACACGAGACCCCCCAGGTTTGGCTGATGGGTTGGGGAAGGCCTCCCTGCAGAAGCAAGGCTGAGTCCGACTCTGACAGATGAGCCGTGGTTAGCCGAGGGGTGGGGGTGGCGAGGCCTCCAAGGCTGACTGAGGGGCACAAGCACACTCCAGAGCTGAACTGCCCAGCAGCCGTGTGCAGCAACCGCACTTACCTTTGTTAAAATTAGGTTAAACTGAAAAGCCAGCTTCTCAGCCCCGCTGGCCTCATGTCAGGGGGCTACTGAGCTGCACAGCAGACACAGGGCCTCCCCCTCCTCCCAGGACGCTCTGTTCAACGGGGCCATCCCGGAGCGAAGCACTGACCGCTCGGGGAACAAGAGGAGGCTGGTGCAGCGGGGGAACGGGTGGCGGGGGGGGAGGGGCAGTAACAGATCAGCAGCAGCGGTAAACGAGGGCCAGGCACAGCATCGGAGACTGGGCTTTATCTAAGAGCAACCGGAGCCAGGATGGGTTTCACGCGGGCTGGTGATCTGACCACAGGACGCTCGCCAGGGTCACCCCAATGACCCGGAAAGAAACGCTCAGCAGGGATGAGAGCTGGGAGCCCTTTAAACCGAGGAGCTGCTAATGCCCGGGGATCACTAATTTAAAATTCATTTCCACTGTTGTCCAAGGAGCGTGAGAGAGGAAAAAGAAAAGGAATTCTTAGCCCTCCTGGAGAATCGCGTTTCTCCTAGCTGCGAAATCAAAACCAATAGGTGGACGTTCATCCCACCACTTGGCTGCTGACCAGATGACAGGCCTGGACAGCTGGACGTGAAGGCCCTGGGCCCTTGGCACCAAACAGCTCCAGGCTGGACTTCCCGCGAACCTAAGACCTACACACCATAAAAACTGTGCAGAGGCACGGGAACAGCTTGGAGCTGCCCTGACTGGCGTTCCCTCGCTGGGCTCAGCACTGAGCGCTGCCGACTGCCCGGGCCCCAGGCCCTTCCTCCCACTCCCTCGGCCCCCACGGGGCACTCAGGACCCAGCTCCCGCTCACGGACCCCAACCTCGTCCCTTCCTCTTTGCTCTAACTTGTGCCTAGGTTTACTCTCTTTTTTCCATGCAATGTCCTCACTCCGAACAGGCTCCTTATTCTCACTACACTCCATGGAAATCGGTTTTATTTTTTTGTCATCTCTACCACCATCCTGTGACTTCTCTGAAAACAAGAACTGGACCCGCAGAACCCAGTGCAATGGCTGCCATGTCGCAGGCATTCATGAGAGACGTCTGTAAGGTGAATAGGCAACAGAGAAACCCACTTCCCCCCAACTTCTGCCTCGTCCACTCTGCAGAGCAGCGACTCTGAACTGCCGGGACCATACGTTATCTCCGGGAGGGTGGTGAACTCCCTCCCATAAACATGCAAATGCATCTGGCAGGTCATTTCCAAGGGCATTTAATGAAGCCTGTGGAGCCAACATGCACACTCGATGAAGACACCCTGCTGCAGCCCTGGCCGGTGTGGCTCAGTGGACTGAGCGCCAGCCTGCGAATCAAAGGGTCGCCGGTTCAATTCCCAGTTGGGGCACATGCCTGGGTTGTGGGCCAGGTCCCCAGTAGGAGGCACATGAGAGGCAACCACACATTGAGGTTTCTCTCCTCCCCCCTCTGTAAAAATAAATAAATTAATTAATTAAAAAAAAAAAAAAAAAAAAAAAGGCGCCCTTCCGCAGAAACCCAGCTAGCTCCACCTTCTTTTCCCGAGGTCTCGATGCCCAGTCTGAAGAAGCTGCAGCACGCAGCCAAGTCCGTACCTGAATCTCATCGCACTTGATGAGCTTCTCCACCTCTCCTTGGCTGAGGAGGATGAATTCTTCATGCTGCACCACCTCAGGAAAGTGCTTCTGGCTGAACACCTCCGCAGCCTGCATCAGGTCCACACAGCTGTGGGTTTCCGCGAAGTCCCTGATGCCCAGGCAGTTAGAAGGGTCCAGCTGACTCTCTAGGAACTCACAGCAGGCCTGCTTCACACCTGGGGCAGACACAGAGAGCGCACACTTCAGGGCTCTCGGCCAGACGTGCACTGCTCTCCACTCTCGACCGCAGCACCTCTACGCGGTGTCAGAGGAACCCTGGCTGAGCACCGAAGCAGCAGGCTCTAGGACCGCACACCCCACCGCCGGGCTATGTGCCATGTGCCCTCCGGTACAGTCCGGTACGGCCTTCACAACAGCCTCCGCTCCCTCTGCTTCCACAGAGGCTCTGCTTCCCTGGACACTGGCATGCTTGAGCAAAAACGCCTATAAAGTGCTTGGGAGTCAAGCTACAAAACCAGCCACAATTCTGCATGATGCACCTAATTTCTACTGCACATGGAACTCTACCTCACAAGCAGTGTAAGCGTAACTATGCTGTACCCCTGGCACTAACATGATCTACGAGGTCAACTGTAACTGAAAAATTTAAAAAGAAATCTGCACCAGCACAGGAAGCCTTTTCTGCACTAAAAGTCTCCAGCGTGGAAGAAAACAGGAGATACGAGTAACTCCCCGTTTCCCTGCCCGAGAAGCTCAGGGTAAGACGTGACTGTGGAGCGGCGCAGGCGTGCAAGCGCTCTGCTCGCCGTGACCGCGCGTCCAAGGACGGGGCAGACACGTCCCCGGAGGCCGGAGAGCAGGCTGGGCACCGGAAGGGGCTTCGCTGGGAACCCTGGGGGGACGCTGCACTTCCACGTCACACTTCTTAACCGTGTGTCAGTTAAAGGTCTTCCCGCACACTCCGTGCGATTCAGAAGTTAAAGGCACGGAGGGCTTCCCAGGAATAGTCCCCCCGGCCTGTCCAGCGCCCTGCGTGGGCAGCAAGGAGCCCTGGCCTCTCCTTCCCTCCCCCGCAGGGCTGTTGGGTGCAAACTCGCGGGAAATGCACCTGCTCCTGCCCCTCCCTGTCCCTGAGACCGGAGCCGGTGTCGGTGATCTGAAGAGCCAAACGCTCACGATGGGAGAGGCCCGTCCACTGCACCGAAGCCGATCCCTGTGCCATGGACGGCACACACGGGTGACTGAGGGGACACCCTTCATTGGAGACATCCCAGGGCCACCGTGCGTGAACGAGAGCGGCAGCTGTACCTTTCAGCTGCAGCAGGCAGGCTGCTGGGAGCAGCTCCTGCACGTTCTCCACCGTCACGTGCACCGTCTCCGTGTACACGAAGTCCAGCAGGATCTCCATGGTGGAGGCGGTCAGACCCTGGATGTCGACGTGAGGTTTCCCCTTCTCCGAGAGCTGAGAGTTCAGAGGGTATGAAATCATGGTGGTGAGAATTCCCCAAGGGGAAGGCAGAACCTCATGTCCAAGAGCCTGAAGGGATGTCAGTAACACTGACTGACTACAGGTCCTTTAAAACCCACGATCCCCCGTTTGGTGTGTAAAGCAAACACGGCATTTGTAGCTGCTCCCGTGGGGGAGGAACTGTGCGTGACCCAGGGCACACAGTGGGGCGACACTTTCCTGGAATATCGATTTTACCAGTGAGTAATTTAAAACACCACTTTCGTATAAAAACACACACAGATGTCACACAGAACAGACTGCGACGCTTCCACAAACACACCACTGAGCTTTTAAGGTAAGACACAAACGTATTTGACTTGATTTGAATTGTTGTTCAAGTACAGTTTTCTACCTTTTACTCCCCTCCCAGCCCACCCCCCGAAACACAAAATTTTAGGAAGATGTCGTGCTTGTAGAGGACCCCGGGCACATGGCGCAGGCCCTCCAGGGCCGCCCAGCGCTGCCTTCCCTGTCCCTGGACTACATGCGGTGATGGCAAACGGGGGCGCGCAGGTCCTCTAAGGGGCCGTCTGCTGTCACACTGTCTGAATGCAACGGGGTTGCCCGACACTTTGCAAGACGCTGCTCTGACTCGATCTGGGGATTACAGAGTCGCTGGTGGTGTATTTGGGGTGGGCTAGCTCCTCGGGGTTATGAGTCACAGTTACTCTTACAAATAAACGTGAAACCAGCTAGCGTTTCCGTGACCAACGTCAATTTTTAAAAAGGACCACAAAATAATCGCTGATCAGAAGAAAAAGGAAAGAATTCTTTTACAGAAGTCCACACAAAAGTCTGAATGTGCAGAGAAGGGGTGAACGCAGACACTTCTCTTGAGCTGAGCAGGAAGAGGCTGCACAGCCGGAGCCGGCGGCCTAGCCCCCCAGCACACCACGCCCGGCCCACTGCCACTCCTGAGGCTGTCGGGCGGACGCTGTGGGGGACGGTACAGGGCAGGGACCTGCGAGGTTAGGGCACACGAATGCTGAAAACCGGCCTGGCCAGAGGACCTGTCCGGTCCCCACGTTTGTCCCACCAGCTGTAGGCTGAGCACCAGCCCAGAGCACCACCTACGACCCTGGCTGCAGAGTCAGGCCAAGAACGGCAAGTCCGCATTCCAGAGGCCGAGAGGCGCAGCCATGAAAACCTCTAGGCTCCAGTCAGAAACGCGAGGGTCAAATCCCACCTCTACCATTCACAAGCCATGGGGCTCTTGGCAAGTCGCTAACTCTCTGAGGCCTTGCTTCCTCATTTGTAAAATGTGGTGGTGAAAAAGGAAAAAAAAAAGATATAAATAAAATGAGCTGGTAACGCGCAGCCCTCAGGTGAACGGGATGTAGCCACCACCTAACACAGTCCAGCAACATCTTCACTGAGGTGACGGGATCAACACACCACAAACTAGCGGTTAAGGTTTTTAAAAAGTGTGCCCTGGCTCCCTGGCCGGTGTGGCTCAGTGCACCGAGCGCCGGCCTGTGAACCAAAGGGTCGCCAGTTCGAGTCCTAGGCTGGGCACAGGCCTGGGAGGCGGCCCAGGTCCCCAGCGCAGGGAGCGGGAGAGGCAGCCACGCACTGATGTTCTCTCCCTTCTTCCCCCCTTTCTAAAAATAATTAAATAAAATCTAAAAAAAAAAAAAATGTTACCACTTCTCAGGCACAGGTAGGTGTAAGTGCCGTACTCAACACTAGAGCTTCAAAAGAAAAATCAAGATAATTTATTTAAAAATTAAAAATGAGACCTGAGATCTTGAAAACAAGTTTCAGGGCTTGTGAAAACCCTGCCAGGTTCCCGAAACCCCCTCAGAGGCCTCTGATGACCCCTTACGTGGTCCTGGAACAGGCCCTGGCCTTGCCCAGCAGCAGCTGACCCCCCATCCCTCCTGTCCTGCTCCTTATCACCCTTTGGAGCCCACCACATGGCAGACCCCCGTGTAACTCCCGTAAGAAACACTGGTAAGGGCGGAGTTGTTGGCCGCTTTCTCAGGTCTCTGCCCTGGAACACTTTCCCCAACAGCGCCCTCCGCTGGTCAGCTCTCCAAGGGTACCTCATAATGTGCTGAACAGCCATACTCTGCACTTGAAGGGTTTCGCGGACTCCTGAGTCTCTGGTCATGACGGGTGAGCACCGTTTCTCTCTGGTCAGGCCAAGCCCCTCCTCACCTTCCTTGTTACCTGCTTATCCCCAGAGCCAGCGCCTTTCCAGGTGTGACTCCACACACCTGCACAGCCCTCGCCAAGTCCTCCTGCTCCTGCTGGAAGTCACTCTAAAACCCGCATCGGCAGAGTGAAGGCTGCCCCGCTTCACGCACTGTTAACTGGGGTGGGGTGAGGGCTGAACCCCACTCCTCTGTCCTTCCCTCCTCCTGATTTCCCCCAAGCATTCACTTTAGAACATTCAACTCTACAAGGAGAAAAACAGGAAAACATTTAAAAAACAAGTAAAACCCAAACCTGATATTGTGTTACCACATACTAGGCACTGCTCTAAGCGTCCTGTGTGTAATTCTGTCAAATAACTGTCCCAGGAGCTGAGTGTCATCATGAATCACCGTCATCCCTGATTTAGAGGCGGAGCCACCGCGGTGCGGGCGAGTGGCAGTCTGTGACCAGAGCCTGCCCACCGACCACCGTCCTGCCGTCTACTTTCACGGGGGAAAGGAGACCCCTCGGGGCAGGTGCCTCACCTCGCTGGTGAACATGGCGCAGAAGTAGTCGCTGCAGGCGGCCAGCACGATCCGATGGGCGGGGAAGTCCTTCTGCTCCACTCGCAGAGTCACGTCGCACAGGGTGCTGCTCTTCCTGAGCGAGTTCATCGAGTTGAGGATGGACTTGGCGTGCGTGTTCGTCATGATGTCTCTGGGGGCCATCCTGCCTCCCATCAGGCAACGCGGGGAAATGGCGAAAGGGGCTCCTGGATTCCGGAAACACAAAAGGAAAAAACAAGGAGCACATTTGAATACTCCTCTTCTTTGGGAGACTTTATTATTTACTTATTTGTAGAGAGAAGGGAGGGAGGGAGAAAGACGGAAACACTGATGTGCGAGAGAAACACTGACCAGCTGCCTCTCGCTCCACCTGGGGGCCTGGTCTGCAAGCAAGCCAGGCATGCACCCTAACCGGGAATCAAACCGGCAAACCTTCAGCTCAAGGGGTGATGCCCAACCCGCTGAGCCACGCTGGCCAGTGCACAATGAGTGCATCTGAAGGACTGGAGAAAGGGATCATTTCCGAGTAGTCTTACAAATTAAGGAAGCTTCCTCAGAACCAAACTCTGAGTAGAGAGCATCCTGTTCCTGGCATCATCACCACCACCGTCCGGCCACTAACTGTCCCAGGATGATCTCTGAGTCCCAGCAGTGCCCTGCCCCTGATGCCCACTGTCATCGATGCACGGCAGCCACCCGTGTCCCGCAGACCTTCACAAGGCGGTTGTTGGAAAGGACCAAATGGTGACAACGACAGTGCTTAACGGCACGTGTCAGTATTGCTGACCTGCTGTCGGCAGGTTAAACGGGCCGGTGTTTAGAGGGTGGGGCCCCCGCTGTGCATGTTTTCCCATCCCAGCGGGTGCACGGTAAGTGTAGGAAACAAATATGAGAAAAGAAAAATTGAGCATCCAACCGAGAGCAGTCAAAGCCAGAGTCAGTGAAAATAAACTTTTGTCTAAAGAGGGAGGCGGACAATCAGTCATGTACCAGCACTTCCAGATATACCTACGCTCACCAAGGGACACCACGGGGCCTGTCTAGGGGCTTCCACTGGATTCGCCTTCCTCCTCTACATTATTAGTTGATGTCCACCAACATCAGCAAAGCAGTGTTTGCAGAAACCCTCCTATACTGAAACAAAGAGCCTTATTAGGGCAGAAACGTATAAAAACTCACTACTAATGTTCTGCCATAGCCAGCCACTCGCAAAGTTCACTTGTACACGTTAGTTAAATGAACTCGGCGGTAGATTATGTATAAAAAAAAAAAATCAACGCAAGAAGTAGTTCCTTGATTGTTCACAAGCTCTCGTCATACTATTTTTTTCTTTGACGATCTCTGAGGAACGAAACGAGGTGGTTATTAAGCGACTCTATCTTATTTGGAACCCAAAACTTTCTGAAATGATTCTAGAAAATAATCATAAGCGTCCAGAAGTCACAACCCCAACGACCTCTCGAATCCTCGCGGCTGCTTTCTCACTGCCCCCGACGCCCCTCCAGGGGAATCCGCGTTAGGGAACAGGAGGTGAGTCACCAAAGCAGACGGTGTTTACCAACTTGGGCGCCACTGCGGAGGAGGGTCTGAACAGACACCCGGGGTGTGGAGCCTTCCCGGGGTCCCGCGGGCTCGGCCTGGGCTGGGGTGCACCCTCGCCGGGCGAAGACAGTAGCACCCCTCCCGGAACTTCCGAAACCACTGGTCGGGTTCCGGAACAGCTCCAACCCAGGAGGGGAAACATGGGGAAGACCCGGACGACAGCCGGTGCCGCTGGCTGAGAGCCCCTCCGGGGAGGCGACGCGGGACAGGGCCCGATCTGCGGACGGGGACAGCACGCCGAGCGCCGCCCTCTCGTCGGCTCACCTGCGCCGGCCCGCGGGGTGGGGACGAGGAGGGGCGCGGCCCAGGCTGGGGGAGCCCAGACGCCGCCGCTGCCGCCCGGACCCGAGGCTCCGGAGCCGTCACCGCGCACGTCTCGGCCCAGTCGGCCTCTTGGCCGCGCGACGTGATGACGTTCAGCGCGAGGCCCGCCCCTCCCGCCCGGGCCTCGTCACGTGACGCGACGCCATCACGTGATGCCACATCATCACGTGACCCGTAGGCCCTGGTGGCCCAGTGGCAGCGGACCCGAGGTCGGGGTAGGGAAGGCGGGCTGTGGGTACCCCGGTTCGCGCGCGATGGAGGACGCCGGGGGTTCCCGAGCCGCGGAGCTGAGAGTGGAGATGTTTTCCCCGCCGGGGACTCGGGAACCCACTGCCCTCGAGAAAGACCACGAGGCTCCCCGTTCCCGCATACATGGCCCACGGTGGCCTTTTGGCGGACGGCCGCGTGGGAGCCCGCTGACCCTGAGGCCCTGGCCTCAGCACGCCGTGCATCACAAGGGGAGCGGCTAGCACCCGCGTTCCCTGCGAGGTGGACGCCTGGATCTTCGGCGCCCCTCTCGGCGAGTGCTGAGGTGGCCGCTCCCGGTGCCGGGCGCGCACCCTGCGAAGGTGGCTTCTGGTAGACTTGGGCGCAGTTATCTTAGGGGGTAGGGGCGTGGGGGGAGGAGGTTCCTTTCCTCCCTGGGCTTTTGATGCCTTGGGGTAATAAAACCGTGGCTGAGGCGGTAGCAATCTCATTTTACATAGTCTTTCCATCTTTCACGTCATCTGTCTGGTCTAAAAGTACCCCTGACGTCGTGGGTGGGAGTGCAGGATAGGTGCAGGTGCTATAGGGGGCAGTTTGGAAAAATTCACTGAAGTTATGCATGCGTATGTCCTTTTTCAGCGATTTTGATGAATCCATCGTTCGTAGCTACTCATACTCGTACAATGATGTGTGTACACGCCGTTCGTAGGTTGGATCGAAAACGTCAGCGTCCATGGGTAGGGGTGTACCATCCATCCAATACCATGAGATTGTGAACAGTGTGCATAGTTCGCTATTATTTGTGTAAAAAGGTTGGGAAAATAGATTCCTATTTTCTTGTATATGTGTAAAGTACCTTTGGAAAGAGAAGAAATAAAGTGGTAACATGTTTCTTTGGAGAGAGGAACTAGTTGGGTGGAATACAGGAGGGAGATTGTTTTCTCCTTTTTGTGCTTCTTGAACTTTTCTGTAAATTAAAAATATGTACAATTTGAAAATGATCCTCGTTTTCTGGATGTGGATGCTAAATCAAAAAAATTTTCCGGTGTGAGAAGGAACTTAATAAAAGAGGCTTTGTTTAGACTGTGGCCCACGGCTTTCCCAGAAATAAAAGGCGGAGAAGCTGCCAGCAAGGAAGACAGCGCAGCCAGGGGACTAGTTCACGTTTGTGGTGTTTTCAGGGGTAGGGTCCTAGCATGTCCTGGCTGATTCTGAGTGTGTGTAGCCGCTGAAGGGTTCCAGTAAAGGACTTGGCCTGGGAACCCTACAGCAAGTCCATGGAGTGAGGTCGAATCTCTATACCAGCCAGGCAGAGTCTAAAGGGTCCCCAGCCTTTTCCGGCCCTCCCTGCTTTCTTTTACACATTTCCCCTAATTAAAATCCTCGCACATTTAATTTTGGCATATGCTCCCTGAGGAGCTAAGTGTTCAACAGTTTCTTTGGATATTACCCATTTGCCATAATTTAAGAGTTTCGTTAATGTTCCCAAAGTTGGGTTTTTTGACTGAAAATGGATGCTTTCTAGGTAGAGATGTTAGGTAGGAACGGGGTAGACTCAGATTCTCAGCTTTGATCCTTTCATCCCAGCTCATCCTTTACTCCTCCTCCTGCACTGCCTGGCACGGGACCTTGCCGCTTGCCGTGGAGCCCCATGCTTCCTCAGGCAGGAAATGGACCGAGTAGCCGCAAACCGGATGCCTGCAGGGCTAGGCAGGGAGGATGGTGCCCAGAGCGCGCACCCTTCCCCAAGGACACCGCTGCCACCAGCTGCCCGCTGCAGGCCACACAACACGTAGGGACAACTGGGGCTTCTGCTATGGGCTCGTCTCCTAATTTTAAAGCTTAAAATAGCTTTTTATTAAACATACTCATTACGCATATGCAAGAGGAATGACCACAGCTTAAGGAATGCCCAGGTCCCCGCCATCTAGTCAGAAAGAATGTGAGCTACGGTCCCGAGATGCCTTTGTGTCCCTCGCCGCCTGCTCCTGCCTTCAGGGGCGACCATTCTTTCAGGAGTAATATTTCCTTTTTAAATTCTTACCATATTTGTGTCCTGTCTTCATTAGTTTTGCAAATTTCTGAACTTTACACAAATGCAACCAGACCCGTTACGTCCCGTAAGGTGCTTGTCACTGCCGTGAACTTTCCCTGCTCAACGGCGTTTCGTCACATGAAGAAGCCGGGATTTACTTCCCCAACGGGCTGGACACCGGCTGGAGGGCAGCGCGTTGCTACGGCCCCCGGCTGCAGCGAACTCTCTGACACAAGCCGAGTTCCTCTGGGGCAGCGGTGTTCCGAGTGCGGGTTGTGAGCCGCGAATGAATGATGAAACAACCTGGCGGGTCAGAACCAGTGTTTTTAAAAATGAAGGAATTTAGGGTGAATTTCAGAGGCACCTCGTAAGGGGCTTCCGAAACGTTTGGGTGCCGCACCCCGCGTGTATGTCATCCGCCCACCGCACGGACCGGGCCCGCTGCCGTCGCGGCTGGTCTCTGCTCCACATCCGCACAACGTTCAGGAGTTCTGGTCTGTGCCGGCCTGGTAGTGAAATGGCTTATCACTTTGGTGCTGATGTACATTTCCCCGACTACCACTTGAGGTTGAGAATCCTCCTGTCTGTTGGCCTCGTTGGACGGTTTTTTTAAAGGACCGTTTAGTCCCCCAGCTGTGCACACTCCACCTGGACGGAGCCCATCTTTGTCACTCACGAAGGCTGCCTGCCTTAGCTCAGAAGTGCCTCCCGGGGCGGTGGGGTCGTCACCCCGGGCCAGACACAGCTGCAAAGGCGCAGAAAAGCAGGGAGCAACCTCCTCCTGACGGGACACCCTTCAGCAAGGCCGACCTCAGAGGAGGGACCCTAGAGTGACAGGGAGCAGACCCTTCACGTTCGCAGGATGTGTCCCACCACCGTTGAGAATCTAGTCCTTGTTAAATACTACTTTAGCATAGCAATTTCTCCAGTAGGATTCTGTGCGGTAGGCAGAGAAAAACAAGGCTGTGTGGAGGAGCCGATGCCAGGAATCCAATGGGGCCCCTTCCTTGGCTCACATACGCCAACCTGTCAGTGCCTGGGACTCAGGTTTGTGCCTCAGCAGAACCTCAGATGACCTTCCCAGCTTCAGCCCTTCGGAGTTACGTGCGAATAGCTCAGACCACATGTGTTCAATCTTGAATGCTAACTGTTTTCTATACTTCCTTTTATTATCATCATAGTCTTTGCATCAAGATACATAGCAACGATAGCAGATTTCTTCTTAAAGCTTAGTATTAAATATTAAATATCTTTCCCCATTTTAATTTTACATTACTCTGCCAAGAAAAAAATTAAAACTCAGCTTATCTGAAGCCTGGACACACTCCCACGATCGGCTGGGCTACACCCAAGCTGCCGACTGTCCTTGCTGTCAGCGGGTCCAGACCCCAGAGAGACGGGACCGGCGCACCATCGTTTCTGAAAAGTGTGCTACAAAACGGGCGGCCTGTTCTAAGCCAGGTTACAAAGGAAGGACAGGGGTAAGGGGGACGTTGTCTTCCAGAAACAGGATTTCCCGAGTCCCGGTCCGTCACTCCCCCCAACGTGGCTGGAGGAGGGTAAACTCTCAACAGGACCTCCGGTGCTCTGTGCCAGGGGACCCAGTCACCTTGCTGAGGAGGGCCGCCCAGGGCCAAGGCCAGGCAGACGGACACCCCCTTCCTCAGTGAGGGAACCCGGGGGGGGGCGCCACGGGGCGGGCTGAAGGCTGCCTGGCACTGAATTTGCTAAGAGGTTTCTTCCGGAAATAGACAACTTGGACACCTCTTCTCAGTTCAGCGAAGAAGTTATTTTTAAAAGCACTTGGGAAGTTCCCCTCTGGCCCCGGGGGGGTGGGCTCAGAGGAGGGTGTCGTCGGTGCAGCCGCCCTCCAGGCCGTAGCGGAACTCCTGGAGGTTGGAGACCCCGTAGAAGTGGATGAAGGCTGCCGCCACCACCAGGACGTGGAAAATCTGATGCGACTGGAACTGTGGGGACAAGAGACAACTCTCAGGAGGGATCAGAAACGAGGCATAGAGAGCTCTCACCTCATCCACTTTCTCCTTTAAGTTCCATTACTGTGGAAGTGATACCTTTGCTGTGGAAAGTTTTCTAAAACTCACGTCAGAAATACACCAAAACGTCCCCAGTGGTTGCCGCCGCCAACTGCCTCCACGTTCACCCCTGCCCCCACTCAGCACACACACAGCCCACGGCCGGTGGCTCTCACTGCCCGACTCAGGCTTTCCACTGGGCGCCGCCAGCAGCGCGCTCCTTACCCAGATGTCGAACTTCCCTGGAAAGAAGCGCTCAGGAATTCGAGCAGCGTAGAGGCCGGCTCCGGTGATGTACATCACGGCCATAAGGAAGAACCAGCCCATCTGGCCCACAGTGGTGGCCTTGACGAAGCCCTCGGCGATCGTGAAGTGCATGGTGGGCACCACGCCGCTCAGGCCAAGGCCCAGGAACACCCCTGCGCGGAGCACACACGAGGCCGTCAGGGGCGGGGACGCGGAGCACGCTGCTGCCCCGATCTGGAGGGCGGACGTGCTCGGCGACAGCCGTCTGCGCAGGAGATGCGGCCACACGATGGGGAACAGCCCGCAGGCATCTCTCCCACGTCTGGGATGGAAGGGGCTGAGACAGGGCTCACGCAGGCACTGCCCTGCACGCAGCACCAGAGCCAGGGCCTCGCAGCCTCGTTTGCTGGGAAGCCCGGGCACAGAGGACAAGCCCAAAGCCTCCGGTGGCTGACTTGGGAGCAGACGGCAAAGCTTCAGGCAGCTTCGAGGCAGGGGGGAGTGGACAGGTTTGCCGGGAAGAACATAAAGACCTGCGGACCCAGACTGACCTACTGAGCAGGGAGACACCAGGGTAGATGCTGCAGAGACTGTGGGGGCAGACAAGTCAGAGGGGCAAGAACAGACGCCTGTCTGCCCACCACGGCTGGATGGCAGGGCAGCAGGGACCACCGCCTCCACCTCTGTAGGCACACTGGTGACCGCACCACGCCTGGCATGGGGGCGATGCTTGGTGCGTATTTAATTCCTTTACCTGAAGGTTGTAACAAGCCAGATCCTAAGCAATCTAAACGGGTCACTGGTGTGTTGCTGCAAGTTATAAAGCTTAAAACAAGGGTCTGGATGCGACGACCCAAAGATGTTCGTGCTGTAGCTAGGGCGTTAGTGGTGACGAGCGCCCAAGCTCACGCCAAGCCTCCGGTTCCTTCAGGAAACGGCTCCGGTGGCAGAGTGCCTAGACCTCGGGCCACTGAGAAGACTGTGTGTGTGTGTCTTCTAAGTCTCTCGAACCGACGATGGCAGCAGCCTGCCGACAGCCTTGGTCATCATGTGTCCCACGGGCAATGCCACCAAATTAGTATGAAAACTGAGGGGACAACGCGCTTTGAAACTCCACCCTGCTCTGAGAGTCCCACACAGAACCAGGGCTTGAGTGGGGTCCTCCGACTGCAAACCTCGGGGCCCGAACGCCCGCGAGGCGCTCGCGGTCATCCTACCCACCTGCTCTCGTCTGCCGGTGTTTAGGAGTGGCGAACCGGTCCCACTGGGCCACGATGATGGCGGAGATGCCCAGGACGCAGACGATGGAGAGGTAGATGAGCCGTGGCTGTGGGGAGCAGTAGAAGGAGTAATAGAGCCAGGGGACAAAGCTCCCCATGATCAGCAGAGCGATCCCTGAATAATCCAGTCTGCAAAAGAGCCACGGACATCGAAACGCGTCAGCGGGAGGAACGAAGAGGTCCTTTCCGTTTTCACCTGTGCCCACATCTGACCGTCCTCGTCTCCTGTCTATAGCCTGGAGCCAAGCCCCACAAGGCCAAGCGCTTCTCTTTGCAGTGGCAAAGTTTCCGAGAGTCCTGATCACAGAGCCTTGCCTCCCCTCAGTCGTGAACAGCCATGCCCCCGGCGGACCCTTTCGCTCAGGAGCTCCGGCATAACTCAGCTGATTCGCAGCTCACATTCAGGAAGGGCTCCGAAAGGCTGAGTTCTAAAAGCAAAACCCTTACCCTGGGAGTAGCATGAAGGGGCACTGTTCTGTGTAGTTGACCTTTAAGTGATAGAAAGACCAACACCGTTGCCCTCACCACCAACAACGCACACAAGCACACGGGGACCCCGGGCTCGGAGCTGGGGACTGCGGAGGCACCAGATGGTGGACACCTGGGGCTTCCAGCAGTGCGTGGGCAGCGAGGATAAGCTCCCTGGCTGCGGGCAGGAGCGCAGCAGAGCACGGCACAGGCCAGGCCAACACGGCCACCACGCCCTGCCTAGCTCGGTCACACAGCTGCAGAGAGCAGCCCGCCGCACCCACGTCGTGCACAGGCAGTGCGGTGCAGGTGGGAAATGCACCCCGCAGCCGGGCTGCAGCTGTGGGGGCGCTGTGCAGGCCATCTCACGGAGGACGTTGAGAAGGGCCTCCTCACGCTGTCATACCGCAGCCTGGAGGCCTGCGCTCTGGCACGCAGGGCGTCTGCAGGGTCCCTGGGGTCCCGGGGCCCAGTCGGGGCCCAGTCGGCACTGGGATCACAGGACGCGACCACGAGGCTGGGACCGTCCCCACCGACCAAGGGTCTCTCACTCACTTGGAAAAAGTCCGGGAGACTTTCTCTGAGTGACAGTAGACGGTGTGGAAGAGCCAGGAGAAGCTGAGGCAGAGCACGGCGCCCAAGAAGAACATCCCGAAGACCACCTTCTCCTGCAGGGGGGCCATGAAGTACATGTTTGGCCTGAGCATGGTCAAGATCCCCAGAAAGAGAAACAGCACGAAACCTGCAGGAGGAAGAAGGGAACGTGTGCGTTTCGACAGGTGGTGGGTTACGTCAGGGCCAGACGACAGGTGCAGCTGTGGGAACTGCAGCCGGAGCTCCAGGGGGAAGTGGCACCAGGCACAACCTGGTGTGACCCAGACAGAACGGTCACTCAAACTACGCTGGCGTCCTGGCCGGTGTGGCTCGGCGTACTGCACGCTGGCCTGTAAACCAAAGGGTCGCTGGTTCGATTCCCAGTCAGGGCACAGGCCTGGGTTGCAGGCTGGGTCCCCAGTAGAGGGTGTGAGAGGCAACCACACACTGAGGTTTCTCCCCCTTTTCCCCTTTCTCATAAACAAACAAACAAAATCTTAAACCACTGGCATTTAGCTGTGACCGTGGGAATTCACGAGAGGGAAGGGACATCTCCACGCTGGGCAGTTCCTCCAGGGACCACAGGAACACCCAGTTCCACTTTCTTCTCCTGTTTCCAGTCCCCTCCCGCGGTCACCTTCACGCTCAATGACCAAGAGTCAACCAAGCTCACCGGAGACTTCAAGGCACCATGCCAGCTTTCAGTCGGTCGGAACAACTTGGCTCCCCTTCCTTCCCACGGCAGGTAAGGAGGAGAAGCAAAGCATCCCCCACCGCAGATCACTCACCGAGCAGATGGGTCCAGATGTTGCCCGTCTCCGTGTGGATGCGGAAGATGCTCCGGAAGCAGGCCCGGAAGGAGGGCATGGGGGGCCTGTGGCCGTGCAGCAGGTAGTCGTTGTCCTTCAGCCAGTCGGGCAGCACGTCGTACGGGATGACCCTCCAGCGGCCCTCCCAGACCTGCAACAGCCGGCCCTGAGTGCTGCGGTGGGGCTGCACCGGCCCGCTGGTGCGTGGGCGTTTCGGCAGCGCAGGCGGCGGGCGCCCCGACCCGTAGTTCCCGGGCCGACTGCGCACGCGCTCTGTAAGCAGAGCCCAGGGAGCGCTGCCTTCCCAAGGACAAGGGGCGGAGGAGGATGTTGGGCAGACCCTGGACGGCTCAAGGAGCAGGGGGCGGGGGCCAGCCTGGACCCGGAGATCGGGGACCCAGCACGAAGTGGGGACCGCGGCACTGACAGGACCCTGGCCACCTTCCTAACGCCTCTTCCTGCGTCAGGCCAGTTCACCTGGACACGCTAATGGACACGTGGCAGGACCTCCTGTAAGCTGCTCGAAATTGCAAACTTAAGTGAATACAGTGAATAAAAAGGAACAGAAATTACACATACGGCTTTCTACAGCCACGCACAGCTCGGTCCTCCCTGGGCCGAGACGACGTGTCACCAGAGCAGGGCCCGCAGCCTGGGGCAACGGGCCAAGGGCCGGGCGCAGGGGCCGGAGGAGCCTGTCTTCACTGTCACTCACCTGCAGCTACAACTCACCACCCCCACAATCGCGAATGCGAGCAACACACCGCAGCAGGGTCAGAGCTGTGACCTCACCAGGAGGAGGTCACAGGGAGTCTCGCTCACTGGTTTCGCAGACATCAGAATATTCTTCCTGCTCATCCACCGGTCAGCTTATACTTTTTACGGAACACGTTACAGCCTGCCACTGACACGCATCTCACGAGCCCATCGAGGAGCCCACGTGACTACACCACACTCAAATACTGTGATGACCGCCAAAGGGATCCACGTATTTTGAACAATGCCTAACACGCCGGCAGTGAAAACTGCCAGCCTTTCCCTGGATTCGCTTCATCTTGAGCAAAAACCAACCCCACACACAGAGTTGAAGGTCTTCAGGCCTGCCAGCTGGGAGCCCGGCCAGGCCGCCGCCCCGCCCGCCCCGCCGGGCCGAGGCTCGCGGCCGCACGCACCTTGTACACGAACTCCTCCATCTTCTCCATCGCATGGTGGGCCTGCAGGGGGAGCGTCAGCACCCGCACCTCCTCCTCCTCCTCTTGGGGCGCAGGGCATGCTTGCTCTTCCTCAGCCTGCATCCAGAAACAAGCACAAGCAGCCCCAGCAGTCAGCACCGTCTCAGACCAGACACACCCAGGGAGACCGGGCTCCGTGCCTTGTGCCTGGCCTCTCTGCTGCCACAGGGCCCGGGGCCTCTCCTCCAACAGCATGGCAGACGGTCAGTGCCCACGCTCGTCCAGGGTCACGGACACCGTGCGTGTGCCGCAGGGAGCGCTCGACTCGGCACATGGGGGCGGGGGGGACGGGACACGGATGGACACAGGGTTCGCGCAGCAGCCCCCACAGCTCGCAGAGGCTGAACGCCCTGCCCGCCCCCGGCTCTACAACAGTGGTTCTCCACTTCCCCCACCTCCCAGTCACATCCATCATCCACCTCAGAGATCTGCTGCCTCTGGGCCTGCACAGGTGAGTGACACCTTGGAGCCCAGCAGCTCTGCTTCCGCAGGAAAAAGCCTGGACGCCATGCACTGGGGGGAGGGCACTTGCCCACTGTGGGGACTCCCTCCATCCTAAGACGGCCCTGCACTTCAGCTCTTCCCCCGAGCTGTCTTCTCTCCTGGTGACAGCCCCCAGCGGCCAACGTGGTCCCCTCTCCGACTCCACGACACGCTCACTCCTGCTCGCCTACCCCAAGAGCTGCACCCTCTCACCCTCAGTGACAGAGTCCTTGGTGCTGGTCAGGGTGGCAACGTGACTCAGGCCAAAGGGAAGGCTGCGCAACCTCCGCTGCGGCCCAGAGTGAGTGGTGGCAAGTCCCGGCCCCAGGGACGGCAACAGGTGGAAGTGACGGTGCCGTGAGGCACTTCCCCTTCCTCCCTCCCGGTGGCCGGGACGTGGGCGTGATGAGCCACATTATGAGCGGAGCAGGAGCAAGACAGGCGCGTGACAGCGGCCCAGGCTCGGCCTGGTTCCGTGTGGAATTCGCTCATGGGAGAGACTCCCGTCTCGGCGGGCCACAGAGATCTGTTTGTCGCCTGAGGCCGAACCTCATCCGAACTGCGTCCTTCAGATGTCTGCTGATTACCTGCCGGATTTCAGGCCTTGCGGTCAGCACCGGGGCCTCAAGGATGACAGTGGGGAAGAGAGACCCACGGCGAGCAGGTGCTGATCCTGCAGCCTGAGGAGGCTGCGGTGAGGCCACCAGGGGCACCTGACCCCTCTTGGGGGCGGAAGCCAAGACCCTGAACAGTGGAGACGCAGGGGTCCCGATCGGGGCAGCGACTCCTGGGAGGCAACTTACTTTGGTGGGGCTGGCGAGCCCCCGTTTGCCCTTCTCTTCCAGCAGGGGTCCCAGTTCCGCCAGCTCCACCGTGTCCGTCTCCCTGGTGCTGGCAGGAGCCCCGCTGCCCTGGGCCCCCCCAGGTCCTTTGTGAGAAGCCATCTAGCTGGTCCCTCAACACCCCGCAGCCTCAGCCCAGGGAAAGGCTGGGTGTCTCGGCCCCGGGAGGCAGAGGTCTCCCCGTACGGTCGGTGGACGCTAAAAGCAAACACAAACACGAAGGGCGAATTCGATCATTGCTCTCACAGCCCCACCTCCCCAGTCAAAGCTGCGTGAGGCACTAGCCCATCACCTCACGCCCGGTCTCCAGCTCTACAGGCTGAGCAATCGCTGCGAGGAACCTGCCCCCTCTAGCACCACCCTCACTCAGAACCCACTCCCCTTACACGTCGGCCTCAAAGCATCTGCGGCTTTCACACCAAACCGTCACCGCAGAAAAACAGCCTCCCACCTCAACCCCCGCCCCTGGGTAAGGAGCCTGTTTACTGCTAAGAAACAGCCCATCATTCCCAAAGCCGTTCTGTCCAAGAAAGCCCTGACTTTGAGGCTGTGGAGCAGCAGTATGAAGCCGACAGCCGCCGTCAGTACCAGGTCGCTCATGCTCGTAAGGGAAGTGTACGCCGGCCGAACTTGGCTGGGTTCACCCACAAGCGCTGACAAGTGTGCCCTGCAAGCAGGGGGGCCCGTCGTGGGCTGGGGGTCCAGTGGGTCACCTCTCCGCAGGCCTACTAACTCCGCTGTGGGGTCAGAGCCCGGGTTCGACACCTGGGGGACAAGCTTCCTCACAAACTCTGGATTGTAACCAGTAACTCACCTGGAAGCAGGAAGCTGCAGACAGGGGTGCAGCCCCGCCCTCTGCCACACACACACCAAACAACCGGCTCAGCAAGGGCCTGGCCAGCCACCGCAGGTCCTAACCTAAGCTCTACCCAAACTAGTTCTCTGGAAACCAGAGACAGGCACACAGATCCTGTAGGAGAACCGCGGAAACCCAGAGCCGGGCCTTCTAGGAAGAGTCTCAAAACCTCCAGGTCTGCCCTGCGTTGGATTTCAAGTGGTGTCTTAATCAGGCCTCAGGGAGATGAAAGCAATACTGAAAAGTGCCCCAAGATTTCCAGTCTTGCAAATTAGCAGTTTTTTCCTCCCCAAAATGAGGACGTTTATGACTCACAGCAACAGCAGCAGCCAGATTACCAGCATCTCCTTGCACTGGTCCCCTGAGTCCCCACGGCCACAGGGCGACGCAGAGAGTGCCGGGGACACCTGCGCCTGCAGGGAGCTGCGGAGACTGTGGCTCAGGGAGCCCAGGCCTTCGCTAGGGGCACGCCTCCCACGGCTGTTCTCTACACATCACCTTCGCAAACATCTCTGGCGTCTTCTACCAGCTCTCTTTCAGAATCCGCGAGTGACCCCACTTCCTTCCCAGGGATTCTAACTGGGCTTACCCTCAAAGTTCAGAAGTCCGGCTGCGCTCCGCTCACAAGCAGAGCTGAAAGCAACAGGCAGATGCAGTTCAGGAGAGCCAAGGAGAGCCCGCTCCGCAGCTGCCTCTGCATGGTGCCGACTGTGTGAGACGGACAAGGCGGGGTGCTCTGCTGGCTACCGGGACCCGGGGACTGCAGGCACCGGAAAGCCTCAGGAGAGGGGCAGTCCCGGGGAGGGGCGCTGGGCAGTCCCGCTCAACAGGCTGACCACAGAACACGCTTCCTCACAGGAAGTGCTGCCGGATCTACGGCTTTGCTAAGAGATGATTATGCTGGAGAGAAATGCAAACCGCTCTGGGCGTTTGGAGAAGTCAGTCTCGAAAGGGGGAAGCACTTTAGCTCAGAACACCGAGGCCGGTGCTTCAGGGGCCCAGGGTCTGGGACCAAACACCACAGAGGCAGCAAACTGACGAGCACCCCGGACTCCAGTCCGAGCTCGCACTTCAAAATGAACGAGTGGGCCTGCACCCCAGCCAGCAAGGACGCCCCCTGCTACCCTGCTGTCCCTTGCTGAGGGTCGCGCACCTTCTTGCGCTTGTGGGGCTTCCCCTTCACTCAACGCCTAACGTGTGTGCTTGGCACCCACCCTGCGGCAGGCGAGGGCCTGTGCCAGACCCAACAGTGAGCCCGTGACGTCGCTGTCTTTGAAGAGCCCTCAGCAGGTGACGTGTGGCGGGTACGAAGTCTGCAGTACCCTCGCTGCTCCAGGACGGCAGTGGAAGGGGAGGACCCTAAACCAGAACGGCCACTGCTGGGTTCAGGTATCTTGAGTGCTGTGTAACTGCCCCACCGGAGGCAAGGAGGGTAATACAGACAGACTCTAGGTTGGGTGGTTAGAGCCGGATGCAGGGCCCACCTTGCTGGTGTTCCCTTGGCCTGAAAAGCATCTGTGCCCTCAAGTGGAGCATCCACTTAGGGTGACCTTGGCTTCTTGGCTGTGGTCAAAGCCTCCTCCCTTTCCATCCAAATCACTTTCTAATTCTTCTGAGCCCCTCCAGCTGCCCTGTCACTGGCTCCTACGCCCCTTCCCTGACACCGTTTCCTAGACTCAGAGTCACCAAACCTAACACCCTGGTTAACGCACACATTGGCCGTCAGCTGCCACTCACCACACACGTTGGGCAGTCATACCGTGCAAAGTCCACGTGCACTTCGGCCTCACAGACCAGGAAAGGGGGGGGGGTCAGAGGCAGGGAGGGAGAGCAAGCTCTGCTGGGACCGGAAAACACAACTCCCGGCAGGGCAGGCCGCTCACACACACTGGGATTTTTACAAGGGTTTTAGTCTTTGTGACATAAAATCGGCACACACCCCCAAGACTGATTCCGGGCACACTCAGGAGAGCCAAAGACACCTCCGTGTATGCTTAGTATTTCAGATACCAGATATCAGAGCACATCTGTATCCTTAGTATTTCAGAGCAAACACATTCCCCCC
The DNA here is from genome assembly GCA_004027475.1 of Anoura caudifer. NCBI lineage: Eukaryota > Metazoa > Chordata > Mammalia > Chiroptera > Phyllostomidae > Anoura > Anoura caudifer. The sequence goes on along the minus strand of PVKU01010723.1, from coordinate 15,481 downwards.
TGAAACTCACCACACTGAAAAGGACGGATTAAAATTGGGCCAAACTCCACCAAGTGCATTTTTGATGGGATTTCTTCAATCCCAGCTATTAAGTCTTCACCACTAAGCTTTCTAACTGGATAAACCTATTGCAGAGAACAGAGCTGTGGAGGCAGGGAGCTGTTTGTGCTCCTGTAAACAAGACACTCCTGGGCCAAACACGGCAAGGACCGATCACCACTCACCAGCCAGCTAGCTGGAGAGTTTATTTCCCTCACAGTTTTTTGAGACGTTTATTCTCTGAACCAGTTCCCGAGTTTTCCAGGCTACAGCACACGCCATCCCTGGAGTCTAGGCACAGCAAAGCTTCTAGAAGTTTTTCACCTGGGGTCCCTGGACCCTTGGAGAGTCCATGCGCAGGCTCGATCTACGCCGCCCCGACTCACACTGCGTTAAAGCAAGCCTGGCCTAGCAGTACAGACAACGCAGCTGTCGTCTTCTCCAAACAGCCTCTCTTAGAGACGGCGGTTCCTGAGCCCTGCTGGCAAAAGTGAGTCCAGGCAAAGGCCTATGTTTGAAAATCACCAACTGCAGCAGCAGGGCCTCAGCTTGGCTGCTTGATGCTGAGGCACTGACGTGAGTGTCTGGAGTGGAAAACCAGGAGCTCATGTCCTTTGCAGCTCTTCTCTAGTTAAAGCAGTCCCACCACAAGTCTTTCTGATTCCAGACAGGGAAGCAGCTCAAATTCCATTAAAAAAAAAGAAAAGAAAAGAAAAAGAGGAAACGGTGTACAGAAACATGGAGGAGTTTCATGCCAGTCCCTTTTTTAACACGCGGCTGTCAAGTAAACTGCGGAGCTACACGGTCGCTAGTCACGGAACACGGTGATCACTTCACACCTGTGTCCCAGGAGCAACTATGAAACACAGGAAACAGGCGCATGCCTAGCAGCCAGTCACTTAGAACTGGTTCGTCCAGAGGGTACACTCAGGGACCTTACAATTGGAGACACCTACAGATTTCAGAAACAATGATCACACCCCCAACACTTCTGAGAACAAGAACAGAATCAACACTGAGCCGAATGAGAGGCACCAAGTCTGGGGTGGGGGGCGACATTAGGGACCAACGGATGTTAAAGACAAAATAAAACAATGACTTTAAGGAGGACCTGCACCAGAAACAGCCCAGCGTACTTAATCAAGCCTCTGGGTTTACAGATGACCGTTCAGTCGCCAGCGTGAGCACAAGTAGATGGGACAGAACAATGTGTCAGGAGCCTCAGTTTGGTTCCGTGACGCAAGAAGCAGAGACCCCCTAGGGAAGCAGAGAACAAACTTACTGCTTTGGAAAGACATGCAATTCTTTTGTTTTTGTTCTTTCTTTTCCTTGCTTTTTTCTTTCCCTTTTTGATTTTTTTTTTTCTCCCACTTTTCCCACAAAGGATTCTTGGACAGGTAAAACAAGGCCAGAGCGAAGAAACCGAAGGTGGCCTGGAAGCGGAAGTGCACCACCAGGGTGGTGCACCTCATCCATCAGCAACGAGTTAGTGGTGCATCCTGATACCTAAGTCTTCCCTACATGCAGGCGAAGCGGCTGAGGAATGTTTTCAATCCTTGGGAATCATGTAATCTCTTAGCCACAGAGAACGAAATGCTCCCAGATTTTGCTCTGCAGCTAGGTGCAGTAGAGACACTGCAAGGTGGGCCCTCACAGGTAGGCCCACAGGTGGGCCACCCCAGCTCTGAGGGCAGATTCCCCAAGTACCAACTGCTACTGGGGGCAGAAGCTACTCCCGGGGTAAAGAAGCTGAGTGGCTGCTGCGGCAGCGACCTGCTATCTGACGCTGCCATCTGTTCAGCACACCCAGTCTGCATTCCTCCTACTGGGAGGATACTCTGAAAACATGGGGAACAGCAGCTGCACTCTCACTGGTGACCCAGCCCCAACCAAGAGAGCAAAGCCGTGAACTGACCCCACCATTTCGTTTCAGCGCTCACTCGATTTAAAGTGACAGGTTAAACCCCTGCTGTTTCCTAGTATGCATTCTCTCTACCGGGGGAAATACTATGGTTAATCCGGTAAACTACTGTGTAGGCCTCCCATTGCTGCTCCCATGCCTGGTCCTGTAGAAACCGAAACGTGCCTCGTCCGTTTCCCACCGCCTATGAGGCAGGAGAAACTGAGAGAAAGCACGCATCTGCCTCAAACGTAAGATCGCACACAACCACGTGAGATTTCTGAGAAATGAAATTTCGTTTTCCCCAAAGTAGTTTAGAGTTTGCTCATGTTTCAGCGTTGAGGGTTAACTTAAATAAAGGTAAACTGTCCACTCAGCTTCCCTTTTCCAACATCAAGGTGTGGGCGCTGTCTTGATCGAGGAACCTTGGAGCTCCCAGGCCACCAAAGGCTGGAGTTCCCTGCTGAGGCAGGCGGCCCCCGGACCCTGGCCCGCAACCCCCGCCCAACCCCCACTCCCTACTTGCCTCGGGCGGCGGCCTGGCGACCAGACTTAGCTCTGGGCCTGGCCCATGTCCGGCCAGAGCCTGAATCCAGACTTCTGACGCGCCGCGGGGCTGGGGAGACATGCACTCACCAGGACCGCTGGCAGCTGAGGAAAGCTGGGGGACTGGTAGGCATCCGCCTTTAAGCGGCTTTTGAGGTCGCCTCGGAGGCGGCGCGCAGTGGGAGGGGCCGGCAATGTTTACAGCACGGACCGCAGAAAACCGGGAGAGGCGGCCCGCTCCACATCGAGGGGTCTCGGACCCTCCCGACGTCCCCGCCGCAGGACTGGGCCGAGGCGCCCCAGGTCCCGGCGCTCCACCGACCCACGCCCACTCACTCGCCGCAGGAGCCCCGGAAACTTACCGCCGGGTGACAGGCTCAACTGGGGGCCGCAGACCCACCGCTACATCCCGCAGCACAGCAGGCGGCCTGCGGCCAGCGGCCCCGATATTGACGCTCTCCGCGCCGGAAGGGGCGCCGACACATACGTCACCTCCGCGTCCCCACCCTCCCGGAGCTCCCGCCCCCTTACGCCGGCCAATCGCAGGCCCGCCCCTCTAGGCCACGCCCCTCGCCGACCCCACCCCAGAGCTCCACCTGCACGGTCTCGTGCGGGCCACGCTCACAGTCGCACACCCGGGGCTCAAAGGGCGGGGGCGCGTCGGAGAATTGGACAGAGCCCGCGACGGGCGGCCGAGTCTCACACCACGCCCCTGTCCTCTGCGCGGATCCTTCTCCCGCATCCCATCTCCGACCAGCGCCAGCCATCTAATCTTCCAAAGACTTCGTCCCTCTTCGGCCCCTCCCACAGATGTGTACCGAGTACCGGGCTAGCCCTCAGTTCGTCTTCCGTTATTTCTTGTCATAAACGGCGAAACTGCTTCTACTTAGTCTTGCTCGAGAACTCCCTGCTCCAGCCCTTGCTCCCACACTGCGGCTTGAGCGCACGTCAGGGGAACAGGTAGTGAGAAGTGGTTGGAGGGACGGTGGGTGGCGCATAGCTGGTGTTATTCTAGATGCAGAGAGGCCTCGAGGTGGTGGGGTTAACTCTCTCAGTGCTGGTTACTCAGTGCTGGTGGGCTCTGGCCGGGCCAGCCTATGATCTCCAGCACTTCATCCCTCCCTCCAAATGACGACTACCTTTTAAAACTTGGAGGGAAAGTGCTACTGCGCTGGATTGAGGTAGTTTAGGCAGGCTCTTAGTATGAAGCCCGACAATGGCAGATGCTTTATAAGATATCATGTGTTGCACGCTGTATAAAACTGTCAGGAACCTTCGCTGACCTCAGAGCTCCCTTATTTTCTTCAGTGGGACTAGCTGTATGACCTTTGGCAAATCCTTAATCTTAGACTAAGGATTATTGTAAGGATTAAATTTTGAGGCTTTGGCACAGTGCCTGGTCCATGGCTGCTAACTCAGCGTTTTCTTCCCCCACCTCTGTATCTTCACCCCATCCATGTTTTGTGTCATTTCTATAGTATCAATCACACTGGAATTAGTTATCACGTGTCTACCTTACTCCAGACTATGAGCTCTCCAGGGGTCTAATGGCGTCTTGAGGTGAGCACAGTGCTTAGCACCTGACGGGTCCTTAACAAATGTTTGTGTGCTGAATGGATGAGGCAGATACCTACGCAAACAAGGGATCATGAGCTTGTGTGCAAGAACTTCTCTTTGCCAAGTGGCTTTACTGTTGGAGCCCGATAACCCTAAGCACCATTTTCCTTTCTAGAGGCAAGGAAGCCAAGGGTCTCCCACTACATACAGCTCTGGTATGTATGTACCAGTGGATGAAGAAGTGGCTGACAGAATCCCAGTAACAGAATTTGCTAATGACTCTGCCCTGCGGAGGGGTGAATTCTCAGGGTCCCAGAGCCTTTAAGGGCCTCACAGAAAGCAATACATACTTACATGCAGAAAAAAAATGTTGACCTTCCTCCTGAAAGTGATGAGTTGTTCTACCCCAAAGGGACTAACAAAGATCTCGAGAAGCTGCCCTGGCCCAGCCCTAGGGGAAGGGAGTGGACTGGGTGGTGCTGTCAGAGCACGGGAGAAGGGATGCATGGGCCAGGGAGGCCAGCTCTGTCCAGGCACCAGCAGGGCTGGTCATGTCAGGTTACTTTTTAAAGGAAGAGACTTCTCTCCCAAACAGAAAGACAATACTTTGATTTGTTTACCAGGTACCGTGAGGGATGAATATGGTGAAGGAAGAAGGGTCAAGAAAAGGAAGAAGGAAGAGTAGCCAAACCAAAGGACCCCTTGAGGAGTACCTGGACTCAAAGAGCACCCCCTCTGACCTGTACTGTTTCCCTGACCCTAAAAGCCTCCAGGGGAAAGCTGAGCTTCTGCTGAGACAGCTGCTAAGATGATCATTATATTTGGTGGCTGCTGACATTTCAGCCCAAGGCATAACTGTTCAAAGGTTCTTTGGAAGACCTGGAAAAATTCTGTGCTGGGAAACCCCTCCTCCCAGAATTCTCAGGCACGAAAAGCCTTGGAAACAAGAACCCCGGAAACAGTAGCCCTTCAGGTGTAACACTGGGGCCTTTGCCCCGTTTATTTGCAAAGCCAGAGGTTCCTGCCACAAGCAGAAGTCTCAGACTGCGGGGAGACACTTCCCTCCAGCCTGGGCCGGATAGAGACAGACGCACAAATACATACTTCAGATTCTTCTCTCGAAGTCTGCAGTCTGAAAAAGCCGCTTCCTCCTTTCCTGCAATCTGTGTAAGACTAGCCCTAGAAATCTGCTCAACTTGCACTCACACACACAACCTGCTGTGAATTAAGCACTGAGTAGTAAGAAAACCCTTGCCGACTGTTCCTTTCACCCCAGACACAAAGAGGAGGGTGATGCCATCCAGGAACTAGCCAGTGTTGGAACTAGCGTATGTGCCGCCTTTCTGACCCACTGAAGAGACTGTCCCGTGGCCTGACCAAGCCCATGTATCACGGAGATCTGGGGGCCCTCCCAGCAATGCTCAGCCTTGACCTCTTCCGGAGCTACAAGGATGCTGTTCCTATAGGTGCCGTTCAGACATCAGCTCCAGAGAAAGACAAAAGGCTGGTCCTGCTGGGGAAGAGACCTAGGGCTTACAGCATTCGAGTACTGACCAGGACAGCCACAGGGAACAGGAAGCCAGGGGACGCTCAGTAGGTGAACCGCATCTTCTGCGAGTAGCCCAGTTTGTCCAGGTTGGGGTGGCAGGCCAGCTGCACCATTGGCGGGGGCCCGCAGAGCAGCAGCAGCACATCGTCCCCCGGGGCGGGCAGGTGCTCTTGGATCATGTCCGCTGTCACGAAGCCCTTGCTGTAGGTCCAACCTGAAGTACAGGGGATGAAACTGACTCTCCAGACCCAAGCCGGCAAGGCCTGCACAGCCAGAAAGGCTCTCGAGGGGTCGAGCAGGATGGCTGCAGTCGGCACACCTCTGCAGCACAGGTGTTCCTGCTGCTGCCGCCCAGCAAACAGGAACCTGAATGGAAGGGCCAGGAGACCACCGCGCCCCTGCAGCTGGACTTGGGAGTTCAGCCGTATTGCGGAGGGTTGGCTCCGCTGAAACAAGAGCCCAGCAGGGGCAAGGCCCTGATTTTGCGATGTCCAGAATTGGGAGGGTACCTTCTGGGGGATGATCCAGGGTGAACCAGAGCTTAAAGCGACTGGGATGTCGGGCCTGCAGCTCCTCCAAGTCCTCCCGTAAGATTATGTCTTCTTCAGTCTGAAGTGAAAAGGGGGAGCAAAGTTTTTAGGAACCTTCTCAGGCCCACATAATGCTGTCCAGTTAGAAGAGAAAAAGAATGCTGAAGTTCTGGGCAGTAAGCACAACTTTTAGGTCGTTAGCATAAGGGGAAGGAGAGGAGAACAGGCTTTATTTACAGAGCATGAAGAAACCAAGATGGAATATCTTACAAAGGAAAACCAAGGTGTAGGTTTTTATGCCCAGGGCTAGATTCGCAAAATGTTTTCTCTTTTTCTTTCCTTGTGGGCCAGGGAAGGAACACGGCTCAGGGCTCAGTAGGCTGCATGTGGCTGAGGGTCCTCTACCTGCAGGGGGCACCCTAGGCAGAGGCCAGCCCAGGCACCAGCCCACCTCTTCATCAGTGCCGCATCGCCGAGCCCACCTTCGCAACCATAAAGTCCCGGGAGTAAGAAAAACAAACCAACCTGGTTGGCAAAAAGCAAACAGCACTGGGTTGGATCTTCCGGGTCTTTCAAGATGGCCCGGATCAGCTGGAACATCGGGGTGATTCCTGCATGGAGGCACCCCACAGTTAGATGCGGTAGCCACCACCCACCTGTCCCAGCCCCTCAGCTGACCAGTGCTTCCATCTGAGTGCTACCCATTCAGCCCTGCACCCCACTCTCATCCAGTGTCTAAATCCTCCAATCTCCTGTGTGTTCTCCAACACCCACATTTCTGGGCAGGTATGCCTCTTACCCCAAACTCATGAAATTCATATCTGGTAGGAGAATTGTAGTCATGCTCAATATTCACATGAGTTCCCACTGTTGAAATTCTTCTAAGACTCTTCCTCTGAACGTCCCTTGTTGGCTAGGACTCAGGTGTCACGGGTGCTGATTCGGTGTGAGGGCCCTGGAACACTGGACTTGCGGGTTAAGTGCAAGTGCTTCAGGTGTGCAGGACTCAGGCAGAGTGGGATGGGGACCCTGCGGAGACCACCTAACCCCTCTGAACCTACATTTTCCGTAAAAGGAGAAGGCAAGCACCTGCTTCACAGATATAGACGTAAAGTGACTAGCACAGCACCTCAGAGAGAGAAATGGCCAATGTGCACTTTCTGTCTCCTCGACTGTCCTACTTCTAGGTCTTTCCCTGTTTTCACCTAAAGATTACAAGACCTGTTCCATGTGGGTCTTGGGAGAAAGCACATGACTTATTTCTCACTCTATCAGTCAAGATTTTTTTGTTTTTTTTTTTTTGGTTTCTACCTGATCACAATTTTGTTTTCAGGTACTGGGGAGCCCTGGGCAATGCTAGGAATCCCAATAAACAGCTTGGCCATGATTGCCAGACCTTCCAAGGATCACTGGGAAGTTTTCATGGCAACGTCAACAACAGAGGGAGGGAATGGCTCCCAAGCGACACTCACCGGTACCGCCGGCGATCATGCCCAGTCTCTTCACTGCTCGGGGCTCCGGGGGAGACTTTTTGTTGGGCTGAATGCTAAAATTCCCTGAGAAGTCAAGTACAGAGCGGGTGGGAGAGTGGCATCAATAGAGGAAACGAAGAACACAAACGCAGAACCGCAGACTCGTCCCAGGCTAGGCCAGTTTAACAGCTGTGATGGAATCTGACCCTGGAGCCTGGGGGGATGTCTGAGTTGAGCCGGGCCTGATAGCAGCCTGAGGGACAATGGGGCCTGGGCCATGCGTCCCGTGTTAACTGCCAGTGCCACAGAGTGAGTCAGCAGCTGCCTCCGGCAGAGGCAGAGAGTCACCCCCGGTGAGGGCGGCAGGCCTGGTGCCAGTGTGACTCTGCTTTCTCAAGTGCACAGAGCAGCTCCAGAGGCTGGCTAACGTGCCCAGCCGCTCTCCCCTGGGACGCTCTCCCCCGGGAAGGGCTGAACGCTCTCTCTAGCTCCCTGCACAGCTCAGCCCGAGGGACGAGCCGTGAGACAAGGCTGCTTCCTGACCACCCACAGCTGTCACAGCTGGTGAATTCAAGTGGACGGGGAACCCATCCCAGTGGCCTCTGCAGACCATTGTGGCTCTGTGTGCAGGAAGGGCCGCTTTTGCCCACCCACACGGCGAGCGTGCCCAGACGATGGCGGGCCTGGGAAACTGGTTGTGGTCGTCACCTTTCCCCATGTAAGTGAGCAGCCCACTTGGCCCTCGGAATTCCACCACATCCCCGATCTTCAGGCTGTTCAGGTACTGAGACATCTTCCCTCCCTCAGGAAATTTGGGGTGCACACCCTTCTGGTAGACCTGATGAGACAGAACAGAAAATACGTTACTTGGACTGTCACTGAGCTCTGAGCCCCCGCTGACTGAGCCTCCAGAGGACACACACGTGCACTCGGCACATCCACAGAGAATATGCACCCCCTTCCATCCAGCAAAACCTGCGCGTTTCCCACAAAGAGAATAGAGAGCTCCTGGGGTTCCCTCCTACCCCCTACCTTGATGACAAGATCCACATAGCCTTGGTCCTCATCACTGGTGACAGGAGTGTATGGCCTGATGACCAGGCTGCCATCGATTCGGGCAGAGAGATAGACGTGTCTGCCTGGGGGCCATGCAGAGAACTACATGAGTGTGGCTTGTGGACGGGCTGCATTCCACTCACCTTGTGGAAGTGCAGGGAGGTTAGAGAAGACAAGAACATCTTGTTTCCCAGTGCGGTCCCACTGAGCTTCCAAGCTGGGAGGAGTCACCCCTTTGAACTCCCGGTTGGACCCCTCATAAGTGCCCTATTGGTGGTATTTTTATCAGTTTCTGCAGGACCTTAGCAGCAAGAGCAGGTGAGTCGGGGCGCAGTGCACAGGGGGTGTGCAAGCAAATCCTGCAGGAGGGAGGCAGAACTGCTGAGTGTTAAAGACGTCTCGGGCGGCGGGTGGGGGCACACAGGCCACACCTTACAATGGCCCAGTGGCATCTCACAACCTGGAGGATCCAGCCAGGTGGGGAAGGGCAAGGACCGTGGAGGGAACAGACTAAAGCAGGGTGTTTCCGTTTTGGGAGACTCTGGGAGGGGAATCGCTCCCTTAGCATACGAGGGAAAGGAGCCCACATTTTCCTTACCCACAGGCAGCCCCAGAGTGTGCTGGGCAGTGGGCAGCGCAAAGCGGAATCTCTTGGTGTTGTGGCTCACAGTCTGCAGGACGGACGACAGTGTTTTACCAGAACGCCCCAACCACAGAGGCTGTCGCTTCCCAGCAGGAGGGGAATTCTTGTCCTTCCGCCGCCCTACCCCTTCCTCCATAACTCACTGTCTTGTCTATCAGTCGTAGCAGGTACTTCTCATCCGGGTCCAGGAGAGTGACCCGTGGCCGGCGGGACCTCCGAACCAAGTAGGAGCCTAGAGCCAGGCCGAGAAGAGTCAGCAGCCCCGCCCCCAGGGAGGCCAGCAGGCCCGGGCTCTGTGGGGAGAAGAGGCAGTGTGACCGCCCCGCGGGGGAAGCGTCCACTCGCCCCGAGGTGGGCGACCCCGAGCTCCAGCGCGGGGTCAGGCTCAGGCCGGAGGGGTCTCCTGGGCAGGGTCCCGGGACCCCAGCACCCAGAGCGGGGACGGCGGTGAGACCCCCTGGTGCACAGCTGAGCGCCAGAACCGGATGGAGCCGCGTCCCCCGGGGTAGGGTAGGGAGCGTGGGTCTCACCGGCTGGAAGCCCATGACCGAACGCCCTGTCCTCCGCCGCAACCGCGCCCGCGGGCCGGACTGCTCCCACAATTCGCCGCGGGGCGGGTAGGAGGCAGGGCCTGGAAGGAGCCAGGGAGAGGCCGAGGCAGGTCATGGAGGGGCGGGGCCGGATCAGTGCCCGACGGAATAGGTGTGGGCTGGCACAAGGGAAGACGGAAATGACGTAAGGCCAAAAAGGCGGGGCCTCTCGAAAGGGGGCGGACCCCAGAATGGCTGGCCTCGCAAGGAGAGGGGCCGAAAAAACATGGGCCCGGGAGGGGCAGGCAGGCGGAGAAGGCGGATATAACAGGAGCAGGGAGCCGGAAGGGCAGGGCCTGGCAACAGCTGGTCCAGAAGGGGCTTGGAGCGAAGGGGACGAGGCTGTAAGGGGCGGTGCCTGACCTAGAGCCGCCGTGCCGGAAGTGGCTGTGTGGGCGGCCTAGCAACAGCGGGCTCTGGAACGTACGGTGCCGGAAGAGGCGGGGAGGCTAGAGGGGAGGGCCTACAGGAGCCGGGGGCCGGAAGGGGCGGGAGCCGGGGGCCGGAAGGGGCGGGAGCCGGGCCTAGGGGCTTGGGGCCAGCGGAAGCGACCGTGAATGTTTTAGACTTTGCGAGCTATACCGCCAGGGTCGCAGTTACTCAGCTTTGCTCTCGTAACGCGAAAGCAGTCCTAGGCAGTATATACGTGGTGAGTGTGGCTGAGCAAACTGCTCCGGCAGGGTCTCAGCCTCGGTACGCTGCAGGTTTGGGCCTTTCTGTGGTCTGCAAGTGCCGTCCCCCAAATTCATGTTGAAATCCTCACCCCCAGGGTGATGGTGTTAGGAGGCGCAGCCTTTGGGAAGTGATTAGGCCCTGAGGGTAGAGCCCTTGTGAATAGGATCGGTGCCCTTATCAAATACCGTAAGCGCTCCTTCACCCATTTGTGCCAGGTGAGGACACAGCAGAAAGCCAGCCGTCCATGGACCAGGAGTGGACCTCTACCATCACCCAGTCAACTAGCGCCTTGGTTTTAGACACCCCAGCCTCCAAAACCGTGAGAAATAAATTTCTGTTGCTTATAAGCCGCCAGTCTGTGCATTCTGTTACAGCAGCCTGAACAGACTAAGAGACGTGTAGAGTTGAGCCACCGTCAGGGCCACCTCTGTGAACACGGTACTATCAAGACCGTTGCCACTCTAGGTAGGGCGGTAGCTTTTTCATGGAAAGATCTGAGGGTGTGACACTTGTGTGCAGATTGGAACCAAGGTAGTTCACGGTGACTTCTTCCCTCTGGCCCTTGGAAGCCAAAGGGATGTTGTCTTGTCCCTCCCCCTCATCAGTCTGTTATCTATCTTAAGTGGCCTGCAAAAATCGGAATGAGGAGGAGCATACATCTCTGCTTGCCTGGGAAGTCTGGCTTACGTCTGTGGTTACAGTGTCACTCTTAACGGTGCTTCCTTCCATTCTCCGAAGTACCCCAGTCTGGACAGCAACTTACATGGTCACCCCACTCAGAGTGCACAGGCCTTGGCCAGTTTCTAGCTTTATTTCTTGCCGGGTGTGAAGACCGCCTGCCCAGGATCAGTCCTTGCAGAATTCCCCTTGTGCCTCTAGCTCTCCTCCTCCTCCTCCGGCTGCGTCCAGACCCTGATCTGCCTGATGAGCAGCCAGGAGTCCTGAGAGGCCAGCACCAGCAGCCGAATGCAGCTCAGCCGCTCCACAGAGTCTTCTTCGTAAAAGACCCTCTGGTCCAAGCGGCCCTCCACCAGTGGTCCGAGCGGGGCGTAGCGAGCACAGCCTTCGGAGTGCGGCAGGAGGCTGTAGCCCAGCTCCACTTGGCCTTGCTGCAGCCGGTACAGCCCTTGCTTGTCAGAGCCTGTCAGCACCTCCACCCGGATGACTTTCTGCGGCCTTTCCAAAACCACCGTCAGGTAGTTGCCTCTTAGGGGATCGAGGGTGTAGTAGCTCTCCTTGTTCAGAACGTAAGCGTACTCAGGAATCGTATTCGACATTGTCCTCATGTCAGTGAGGACACTGGCTACGGGGTTGTCCGGCTCGCCGAAGGCTGGTTCCTTCTCCGCAGGAAAGCAGGTGTCCGCAGGCACGGAATAACTGTGCATGGGGTGGAAGACTGGGGAACTGAAGCGAATCGGAAGGTGCTGGGCCAAGAGAAGGCGGAATTCAGAGAGAAGCAGGTGAGTGGGCGCGTCCTTGGGGAAGAGGAGGAGGAACTCGGTGAGGCGGGCAAGGTCACTGGTGTGGAAGACTTTCCCGGAGAAGCTCAGGCTGGAGAACTCCAGGGTCACCCAGGGTCGTGCTTTCCAGGCTGACAGCGCCCCGTAGATGGCGGAGACAAACTTGGGGGCGCACTGAACGTGGTCTTCGATCATCAGGAAGTATTCAGAGAGGTTGAGGGCAAAGTTCATGAGGAGGGTGTAATCGACCTTCTGCCGGGAATACACTGTGGCACAGGGTGAGGGGTCAGCAGCATCGCCTGGGTCTCCTGGGACAGGGGAGCCACCAAGACGGCCGTGGATCACGAGCAGCTCCCGGGCCTCCACGTGAGGTTGGAAGAGGCTGGAAATATTGGCGGCCGTTTGTCTGAGCCACTCAGGGTCAGGGCCTGACAGGTGGACCAGCACCACGATGCAGTGCAGCTCTGGCCCCGAGGAGGCTTGGAACAGGGACTGCAGGGTGTCCAGGAGGGCACTCGCGTGAGGCCGCTGCGCTGAGGAGATCCCCACTGTCAGCAGTTCTAGGGGCGAGGGGACAGAGGGCACCGTTAGCGCTGCAAGGCGGTGACGAGACCCTTCTCCACTCTCCCCTTCCTGCCAACACCTGGGACAGATCCCCGCTTCCTTTCCCTTGGAGAGTGTGGTTGATAGGAGGTTGATGTGTGGTCAGAGGATGTGATGCAGCTTTGCTTAACCAGCAGTTGCAGGGCCGTTGGGGGCGTCTTTATGAAGGACAAGGCTCTTTCTGATGGGGAGGCTGCCGGGTACCAAACGTGAATTTGCTGGTGTGGCAGATTAACCTGGCCTTGACCTCTTGGGTGGGAGGGTCTGCAGGGACTGAGGCGCCCCAGGGCCGCAGTCCAGGGCCCAGTGAGTCGGCACCTGCTGAGCTCAGCTCCCTCCCTGGGGGGCCAGTCATAAATAGGCTGTGCTGGGGGGCGATCCCTAGTGGCCACTGTGGACTCTCCACTGTGTGAGGCGCTCAGGGCAGCAGGTGGGACTGGAGCCTGCACCCAGAGCCCCGCCTTCCCCGAGGTGCCAGCTCGTTCCCCACCCCCCCCTCCCATGCCCCAGTTTCTTGATGGACTGCCTGTCACACCCCACACCAGTCTGGCCTCCTGCCCCCATGCACGCACGCACTCTTCTCCTGGGGAGGGGCCCCAGCCAGGACTCTGTAGGTGGCGTGCTGGAGGACAGGGGGCCTTTTCTGCATCTCCCTGAAGGTTTCCATGTGGTTCTTGTTTTCAGAGTTGGTTTGTTCCTGCTCCAGATGCTGTAATACCTTTCTCTTTTCCTCCTGCTGAGGATGGATAAGTGTCAGCCCTGAGCTTCACCCCGCTCCTCTGGAGCCACCTGAGGACAAATCCCCTTTTAGGACAGGCTGGGCAATCCCCAGGTCCAGTCACCAGGGAGCCCAAGCGTCAGGGTCCATGAAGTGCTGTTCCCACCTCATTACGAGAACACACGTGCTCCGGGAGGGGCGGTGGGCCCTGGGGTCGGGGATGTGGTGCTGTCTGGCTCCATGTGGCGTGGCCCTGGAAGGTCCCGGGCTTCTGCGGAGGAAGAACCCACCTGCCCCACCTTGCCGCACGTCTGACTTCTCTACCACCGCATGCCGGCAGCACATCCGACTGCTTAGACTGTGCTGGGTCTGTGGCAGCTGCTGAAGACCAAGTCTGCCTTGTCCTTAAGGAAGTCACACCTGGTGCCTTGATTCTGCTTCACACCTGAAGCCCTTTCCTCTGCTCAGTTCCGGCCATACCCTTCCCCACACCCCTCAGGCTCTGCTCTGGCTGGCTGGACCGCGTGGGGAGGACGTAGACCCGAGAACCTGAGCCTGACCTTCTCTGCTGCAGACTTGTGCGTGTGGGAGGAGTCCCCACAGTCCTGGTCCCCGCTGTCCCCACCGGGAGAAGGGGAGGAACGCTGCCTCTCTGGTGGGGGGGGGGGGAGGTGGACCCAGGCAGCCTTCTCTCAGCCTGCCCTCAGCGCGGCGGCGGCAAAGGTCTGCGCAAGGCTTTCTCCACACTTCAAATGCCCTCTTCCTCCCTTCCCCCTCAAATCCTGTCCGTAGTCAAGGGGGGGTTTAATATTTATCTTTGAAAAGATGTTTTAATCTTCACTTGAGGGTACCTTTTCATTCCATTTAGAGACAGAGGAAGAGAGAGACAAACATCGATGCAAAAGAAGCATTGATTGGTTGCCTCCCCCCCTTACATGCCTGGACCAGGGAGCAAAATTGCCCTGACTGGGAATCGAACTCGCAACCTTTCAGTTACGGGATGATGCTCCGACCAATGGAGCCACAGCGGTCAGGGCAGTATCTATGTTTTCTGGAACACTTTCCTGAATCCTCAAGGGCCCTTCTCTTAGCACTGCTGTGGTGACTCTAGAACTTTCCTCCCAGCTGAAGCGTTGGTGAGTGGCCGAGCCGCAAAACACGGCACTTACCAGCGACACGCCATGCTCCAGGGGCTCTTCCTTGTTGCGCTGGAGGAAGAAGCTCAGGGAGAGGAAGGACACAGCCACGAGGGTGCATTTCCACAGGCGGCGGTGCATGATGCCAGGCTGGGCCGCGCAGCAGGAAGGGAGTGGGACCTGGATCCCGAGAGCCTCCTGCTCGGGAAGCCAGGAAGGTCGTCCTGCTGCCCGGAAGCATCCTCTCCCTTCCCCACCCCTTCCCCCTGGACACCTGTGGCACTTCACTTTCTCAGCCTCTCCTACCCATGGCAACCCCCCCCCCCTTCTAACCATCTAAGGAGAGACAAGGCTGCGGAGCTTGGTTCTCTTCAGCCTCTGCCTTTGCCTCCTGGCAGGGTTTCCAGGGAAACCTAGAGCAGCTTCTTTTATTTGTCCTTTCCCCACCGGAGGGGAACCTTTCCCTAAACTTGAACACAAGGTACAGCCTCCACTGGGCCTTGTCTGCTAGCTCCTCGTGGCTTTTGTGTCTGATCTCCCTGCCGTCCCCGTCCCCAGCGTGATGCTGGGCAGGTGAGAGATAGGAATCAAGGCAGAGGGACTGAGAGGCAGGCTGGTTCCTCCCCCACCCTGGCCTGGCAGGGGTGGTGGACACCGAGATGCGACCAGGAATTTCTGTGCTGTGGCAGTCTTTACCCTGTCTGTGGATCCGCAGCCACCGGAGACTTTTTGTTTGACAGAAAACGTGGCTTCATAAGTCATCGGGGAGCAGGATTTCCCTGAAATCCATGAGATCTTCAGGGCTGTAGGGTGGGGCCCAGAGGGGCTCCTCTGAGGTGGAGTCACCTCCCGGGAGACCCTGCCTGACAACCATTGTTCACCCTGAATGGGGCTGCTCAGCACCCCGTCTCGCACAAGCACCTGTTTCTGGGTACAGTGGGAACAGGCGTGAAAGCCGGCTGTCCGGTCTTATCTCCAGCCCAGAAGCTGACAGTGAACTGTTGGTT
>PVKU01010722.1:0-49409 GCA_004027475.1 Anoura caudifer | reverse complement strand
TTGGAATAGTCTATGAATGATAGGGGTTAGCTCTTCCTTGAATGCTTTGTAAAATTCTCCTGTGAAACCATCTGGTCCCGGGCTTTTGTGTGTTGGGAGTTTCTTGATTACAGCTTCTATTTCCTCTGCTGTTATTGGTCTGTTCAGGCTTTCTGCTTCTTCCTCGTTGAGTTTTGGGAGATTATATTTTTCTAGAAACGTGTCCATTTCACCTAAGTTTTCAAATTTCTTGGCATATAGTTCTTCATAGTAATTTCTTACAATCCTTTGTATTTCTGTGGGGTCAGTTGTGATCTCTCCTCTTTCATTTCTGATTGTGTTTATTTGGGTCCTCTCTCTTTTTTTCTTGATTAGCCTGCTTAAAGGCTTGTCAATTTTGTTTATCTTTTCAAAGAACCAGCTCCTGGATTCATTGATCCTTAGAATTGTGGTTTTAGTCTCTATGCCATTTAATTCTGCTCTGATCTTGGTTATTTCCTTCCTTCTACTTGCTCTGGGCTGTCTTTGTTGTTGTTCCTCAAGTTCTTGTAGGTGTAGGGTATCTAGCATGCTTCTTATTTCCAAGATTTTATTTTTCATTTCTTCCTGGTTTTTGTTTATAGTTTCCATTTCCTTTTACATGCTGATGTAGTTCTCACTCAGTTCCTTGTAGTTGTCTGTGAGTTCCTTGAGCATCTTCATAACCATTATTTTGAATTCTATATCTAATAGTTTGGTTACTTCCATTTCATTTAGCTCTTTTAATGGAGAGTCTTCCATTCCCTTTGATTGTATGTTGATTTTTGTCTCCCTATTTTAGGTGATTCTCTTTGTTTGTTTCTGCACTTCCTGATGTTTCACTTTGCTAGCTGTCTTTGTAAGGTGAACTTTTATGGTAGGAATTCCATGAGGTCCAATGGTGTGGTCTCTTTCATCTCCTTGTGTGAATGCTCCTGGTTTGCTCTTTTTTCTGTTTGTGTGGGCTCTCTTGTTGTACTTGGGTGTTTCCTTTGTTGGTGGTTTTTCTCCTCCAGCAGGTGTACTGGTGTTTGCAGCTCCCACCTATTCTTGTATGTGATCAGGGGGAGTGGGTAGCCAAAATGGATTAAGAGAGCAGGAGAGTATTTTATGGGATTTAAAGTACCAGCAAGTAGAGAAATAATAGGCGGTTCTTTGGATAAGTCTAGCATTAACTGTAATATTTCACCCAACCAGCCACTTTTTATAAAAGGTGAAGGAGAGATAAGACTCCTTTCAGAGTGGAGGATGATTGTGAGTTGAATCCAGAAGACAGAGCACTTGTGCAAGGTGAGATGATAAGATATAGTGAGATTAAAAGATATAAAGTGGGCATAGTGTAAGAGGGAGAATAGAGTTGACCACAACAATAATAATGCTGAGGATTAAAGTGAAGTGGGCTAAGATCAGGGAGGGTTGCTGTGTAGTATGTACAATTGTATGGAACAACAATTATTTACAATAGTACTGGAGCAACAATAACATGACAAGCAATATATGATTTGGATAACCAGAATAGAAAGTCCCCGATCAGGAGTTGTGTGTTATTGGAACATGGGTGAAGTGAGAGAAGGAAAATTAAAATACAATAAGGAGAGAATAAGGAAAACCAGTCAAACAATGCAATTAAACAGAGAAATAAAATGAGGAAAACCAAACATAAGGAAGAAAATGAAAAAAATACTAATAAAATAAAAGTGGTAACATAATTAAAAAATAATAATAATACACATAAACAATAAAAAGCCAGCTCTATAGGATAGCAAAGGGACATTTGTCTCAGTTTCTCAATTTTGGGGGTTAGCCTTGTGCTCCCCCCTTTGGACCTGTCTTGGACCCTTCTTAACTACATGTCTTATTGTCTCACTTGGGGGAAGAAAAAAAAGGGGAAAAAAAGAGAGGGGAATGGAAAAGAAAAATAATAATAATGAGCCTCCTGCTGACTTTAAAGCTATTCAGCCAGTTCTGCTGGTCTTTCTAGATGCCCCAGGAAGAATGGTGCTGGGCTTTGATTTTTCTCCCTTCCTATGGTTTTGAGGAGATGGAGACCAGGTCTGGTCTCCAGTTTGGAGACCAGTTTCATGGCCTCTGGCATGCATCTTCCATGAACTGCTAGGTTCAAATCAGACACTTAGCTGCACACAGCATGAGACAAGCTAGGAGGCTCAGTTCCACACTTGGCCATTCAATCTCTGGGTGCATGCAGCTGAAATCATCCTAGGGGCAAGCCAGCTGCTGCTGGACAGTTCCTTACAAAGCAGCTGCCTGCTGTTCTTAACAAGCGCACAGCTTTTCACACAGCCCAACTTTTGAACCAGTCCAGAGACTTTCCGAGTGAGGGTTCAACTACCCAACTCCTCCCTTCTCTAGGTGTTGCCTGGTACCCCAATTTCTCTGGTGCCAGTGCCCACAGTCCAGCAGATGCATACAGCCTCTGTGAGTCTCCCACTTCATCTCTATTCCCCCCAGCGACTTCCAGCATCCAGGTCCCTCTTGGTGCCAGACTGCCCTCCCTGCTATGGTAAGGGAGGGAACTGGTGATCTAACTCTCTTCCCCATGTCCTGCAGCAGGTTCAGGGCCAGGGGCTGCAGCAGCCTTGGTCCCTGCACAGATCCCAGGGACCTTACTGTCCCAGCGTAATCTCACCATCTGTTTTTCAATGTCCTGTGCAATTTTTTGCCTCCAAACTTCATATAAGCTGGTATTCTATTGGCTGTTCACTCTGTTCCTCAGATGATCAGCTAGGAGTTCCAGCTCAGCACAGGAAGAACTGGGCTCTGCTCCCACCTACCTCACCATCATCTTCTCACTCTGTGTCTTATTTGTCTTCTAAAAGTTTTATATCTTTAGCTTTTTTAAAACATATATTGTATTGATTATGGTATTATGGTTGTCCCATTTTCCCATTTTTATTCCCTTCTGTCCTGCACAGGCTCTCCCACCACCATTTCCCTCCCCTTTAGTTCATGTCCATGGGTCATACATATAAGTTCTTTGGCTTTTACATTTCCTATACTATTCTTAACCTACCCCTGTGTATTTTCTACCTACCATTTATGCTACTTATTACCTGTACCCTTTCCCATTCTCTGCCCTCCAGCTCCCTGCTGATAACCCTTCATGTGATCTCCATTTCTGTGATTCAGTTCCTGTTCTAGTCATTTGCTTAGTTTTTACTTTCATTTTTTTTCTTTTTTAGGTTCCATTGTTCATAGTTGTGAGTTTGTTGTTATTTTACTGTTCATATTTTTGATCATCTTGTTTTTCTTAGATAAGTACCTTTAACATTTCATATAATAAGGGCTTGATGATGATGAACTCCTTTAACTTGACTTTATCTGGGAAGCACTTTTTCTGCCCTTCCATTCTAAATAATAGCTTTGCTGGATTGAGTAATCTTGGATGTAGGTCTTTGCCTCTCATGACTTGGAATACTTCTTTCCAGCCCTTCTTGCCTATAAGGTTTCTTTAAGAAATCAGCTGACAGTCTTATGGGAACTCCTTTGTAGGTAACTATTTCCTTTTCTCTTGCTGTCTTTAAGATTCTATCTATATCTTTAATCTTGAGTAATGTAATTATGATGTGCCTTGGTTTGTGCTTTCTCAGGTCCAATTTCTTTGAGACTCTGTGCTTCCTAGACTTCCTAGAAGTTTATTTTCTTTGCCAGATTGGAGAAGTTCTCCTTCATTATTTCTTCAAATAAGTTTTCAATTACTTGCTCTTCCTCTTCTCCTTCTGGCACTCCTATGATTTGGATGTTGGAATGTTTTAAGTTGTGCTGGAGATTCCTAAGCCTCTCCTCATTTTTATGAAGTCTTGTTTCTTCATCCAGTTCTGGTTGAATGTTTATTTCTTCCTTCTTGAACAAACTGTTGATTTGAGTCCTGGTTTCCTTCCCTTCACTGTTGGTTTCCTGTACATTTTCCTTTATTTCACTTTTCATAGCCTTCACTTGTTCCTTTATTTTGCAACCATACTCAGCCAATTCTGTGAGCATCCAGATCACCAGTGCTTTGAACTGTGCATGTGATAGGTTGGCTATCTCTTCATGACTTAGTTGTATTTTTTCTGGAGCCTTGATCTGTTCTTTCACTTGGGCTATATTTTTTTGTCCTTGCATGCCTGTTATATAGTAAGGGGCAGAGACTTCAGTATTTGTCAGGGCTGGGCAACTGACAGAGCTACTTTGTGGCACTGTATGTGAGCAAGGTTCCTGAGAGGGAATAATGCTGCCTGCTTGGCTTTCTCCCAGCTTTCAGTCCCTTCCACTGCTAACCACAAGCAAATTGGACCCTTCTGGTGCTGATTCCCAGATGGGTGGCTTTGTTTATGTTCTAGGACCCTGTGGTTCTCTCCAATGAACTCTCCTGTGAGGCTGGGAGGTTCTCCCACTGCCTCAACACCCACAGGTTTTGAGGCTTCATTTCCCCATGCTGGAACCCTTGGTTATGTGGTTTGTCTTGCTCCTGAGTTGTTCCTGCCAGTTTATCCACATGCAAATTGGGACCACTCACTCCATCAGCCTCTGCCTTGCTCACCCTGGTCCTTCAGTTGCCTTTTTGCCTTGAATCCTCTCCACCCTGGCTGCCTGTCTCTGCCTCTTGTACTGGTCTGGATGAATGTTTCTTCTTTAACTTCTTGATTGTCAGACTTCTATACAGTCCAATTTTCTGACCATTTGGGTTGGTTTTTGTTTTCAGATTTGTTGTTGTTTTTCTTTTGGTTGTGCAAGGAGGCAAAATATATCTACCTATGCCTCCATCTTGTCCAGAAGTCTTGTATCTTTAGCTTTAATGTTTAGGTTTTTTTTGTTGCTGTATGATGTATAAGGCAAGGGTTAAACATCATTCTTTGGCATATGGATATCTAGTTTCCTCAGCACCATTCATTGAAAAGACTATTTTTTCTCCATTGCTTAGTGGTAGAACTCTTGTTGAAGACCAACTGACCAGAGCTATGTGGGTTTATTTCTAGACTCTGAATTCTATTCAATTATCTGTATGTCTAGCCTTGTACCAGGACCACATTATCTTAATTATCATCACTTTGTAGTAGGTTTTGAAATAAAAAACAAACCAAGCAAACAACCAGAACAGGAACAGAATCATAAGCATGGAGATCATTTGGAGGGTTACTGGCTGGAAGGCAGAAGTGGGAGAAATGGAGAAATGGTGCAGGGATTAAGAAACATAATTGGTAGGAATAAAATGGACAAGGGATGTCAAGAATAGTATGTAGGAAAGGGAGAAGTCAAAGAATTTACACTTGTGACCCATGGATATGAACTAAGGGAGTGGATTGCTGGAGAAAGGGGAATACTAGGCAGAGGGGGACAGAGGAGAAAAAATTGGGTAACTGTAATGGCATAATCAATAAAATATACTTAAAAAAAGAAAGTGTGAATATTTCTACTTTGTCTATTTTTTTCAACATTGTTTTGGCTTTTTGTGAGTCACAATTTCATATGCACTTTAGAATCAATTTTTGTCAGCTTCTACAAAAAGGTCAACTGGGATTCTAATAAGGATTGCACTGAATTTATGTATCTATTCAGAGAACATTTTCATCTTCACAATATTAAGTTCAAAATTCATGAAAATAGCATTTTTCCCATTTATTTAAATCTTTAACTTCTTTCAACAATGTTTTGCAGTTTTCAGAAGAAAAGTTTTGCACTTCTGTTAAATTTACTTCTATTGTTTGATGCCATAGTAAATGGAATTGTTATTCTTAACTTCATTTTTGAATAGTTTATAGCAAGTGTATAAAAATAAACTTATTTGTTGTATATTGCTCTTGCATCCTCCTCCATCCTTGCTGAACTTGTTTATTAGTTGTAATAGTTTTCTAGTGAATTCCTTAAGATTTTCTGTATACAATATCATGTCTTCTGCAAATAAAGATAGTTTTACTTCTTCTTTTCTGATTTGTATGCTATTTATTTCTTTTTCTTGTCTAACAGCCCTGGCTAGGGCCTGAACAGAGGTGGTGTTAACAGAAGTGGTGGGAGAAAACATTCTTGTCCTGTTCCTGATTATAGAGGAAATCTATCCAATTTTTCACCATTAAGAATGATGTTAGCTGTGGTTTCTGCATAGATGACCTTTCTCAGGCTGAAAAATTCCCCTTCAATTCCTAGCTTATTGAGTAAAATGTATAAAATTTAAAAGATTTACACTATCAACAATTGCTGCAGATGTGGAACAACTGAAACTCTCATCATCTGCTAAGGGGAATATAAATTGATTAACCTCTTTTGAGAGCTGGTTTCATTTACTAATGTTTAACACATGCATGTTATAATTCACTAGTTTTATTTCAAGGTATGCTATAAATTCCTCTCCCAAGGAGTTGCAGAAATGTGAATGGAAGGTTAAAAAAACTTTCATAGGAAACTCCCTCATGGTAGTAAATTTGAGCAATGAAAAACTGCTCTAGAAACCAGTTCTGGGTACATTACGCCTGGCTCTCAAGAAGAAAATTACAAGGCACCAAAAGGTGGGGTGGGAGACACAATTTTAAGAGACAGAGAAAGCACCAGTATCAGAAATGGCAGGGATATTGGAATTACCAAACTGCAAATTCAAAACAACTATGACTAATAAGGGCTCTAATGGCAAAAGTAGATGGCATGTAAAAACAGATGAGCAAAGAGAGCAAGGTAGAAATCCTAAGAAAAAATTTAAAAAAACAATAGAGATAAAAATTCTATAACAGAAATGATGAATGCCTTTGATGGGCTTATTAGTAGACTGGACACAGCTGAGGAAAGAATCTCTGATCCAGAGATATATCAACAGAATCCTCAAAAATCAAAAAGCAAAGAGAACAAATGTTGAAAAAAATAAACAGAGTATCCAACTACTATAGCAAAACAATGAAAAGTATAATATGTGTGGAATGGGAATACCAAAAGGGGAAGAACGAAAGAAAGGAACAGAAGAAATATGTAAAACAATAAGACAGAATTTTCCCAAATTAAATAAAAATAAGAAACATCCCATGTTCATGGGTATGAATATGTGGATTCAATATTGCCAAAATGTCATTTCTTTCCAATTTGATGTTTAGATTAAATGCAAAACCAATTAAACTGATTCTAAAGTTTGTATGTGTATGGAGAGGCAAAAGATACAGAATAGTCAAAACAATGTTGAAGGAGAATAACAAAGTTGGACTATCACTATCCTACTTCATGACTTAAAGTAAAGCGACAGTAAATCAAGAAGTATGATGTTAGCAAAAATCAGACAAATAGGTAAATGGATCAGAATAGAGAGCCCAGAAATAAACCCACATAAATATAGTCTTTAATACAATGGAGCAAAGATAGTCTTTTCAATAAATAGTGCTGGAACTGGACACCCACATGCAGAAAGTGAACCTAGACATAAACCTTACACTCTTTGCAAAAATTAACTCAATGTGGATCACAGACCTAAATGTAGAATGTAAAACTATAAAACTTGGAGAAGATATCATAATAGAAAATGTAGATATACTTGTAGGCAATGATCTTTTAGATACAACACCAATAAACTTAGACTTGTATCTTAATTTTATTAAAATTAAAACTTAACTTACTGCCCTGGCTGGTGTGGCTCAGTGGATTGAGTGCTGGCCTGCAAACCATAGGGTTGCCAGTTTGATTCCTAGTCAGGGCACATGCTGGGGTTGCAGGCCAGGCTCCTGGTATGGGGTGCACAAGAGGCAACCACACTTCGATGTTTCTCTCCCTCTCTCACTACCTTCCCCTCTCTCTAAAAATAAATAAATAAATAAAAAATTTTAAAAGCCATATGCTCTCCAAAAGACAAAGTTAAGAGACTGAGACTACAAGCCACAGACCAGGAGAAAATAATTGTAAAACACACATCTGATAAAGGACTGTTACCACAAATATACAAATGACCCTTAAAACTTAACAATAAGAAAAAAAAAACAATTGAAACCTGAAAAAAGATTTTGCTCTCACCAAAGAAAATATACAGGTAGCATATAAACATATAAATAGATGCTCTATATATGTCATCAAGGAAATGCAAATTTCCTATTAGAATACTGAAATCTAGAAAACTGACAATACCGAAGACTGTTGAGATGTGGAGCTAAAGGAACTCTCATACATGGCTGGTGGAAATACATTCTAGGGAAGTGCAAGTATACACCTTCTCCTCAGGGTCTGTTAGGGGTTAGCAGGGAACTTCTAGGGGTGCAGGCTCAGGGGTGTGCTAACTCTCTAGCCTTATAGTTCCTGCCCTACTCTGTCTGGAGAGATAGGTTGCCAAGGATTAGACTACATGACTTCCACTCTTGGGCTCCACCTGGTGTGGAATACCTTTCTTCTTCTCTACCTGCAAATGTAGCTTAACAGTTTAGAGTAGAGTTCTGGAGTCTGACTTCAAGGGAAGATCCCAATTCCTCCATTCACTCACTGAGTGACTTTGTACAAAGCCCTCCTCCACCTCTTGGAGCCTCAAATGGACAGTAAGGCTCATAACAACACCTACTTACCACAGTGGGGTATAATTCATAAAATGATGAACAGCAAATGCTTGGCTCAGTACCTGGTATAGTAGAATCAATAACCTGTCCTTGTTATTGTGATTGTTATATTATTAACTTCATATTTAGCCTTGGTTTATCCCCTGTCCTATATAAAATCTTATCTAACCACTCCTGGTCAAAATAATTTCTCTCTTTTCTTTGAATTATCACAAGCATTTACTTTTCCTATCACTGATTTGGCAGCTAATATTTACTGCCCTGCATCCTGGGTTACCTTTCTGTCTACATACTGTTTTATTTCCTCCTATCAAGTATAAGATTTTTAAAGAAAAGACCTAAGTCTAAGTTCTCTTATGTATCTTGGCTCTTTATGTGATTGAGACCTTTACATCTTGTCCTTGGAACCCACCCCACCCTCTCCATTTAAAGGTGAAGGTTAGCTGAGTTAGTTATCCTAAGAAAAAATTGTGCACGAAAAGCAAGGGATAGCCTGGGATACTGGGAGTGGAAATGGAAATAGAAATTAGGTTGGGATCCTCAATTCTATCCAGATGGAGATAAAATTGAAGGAAAAAGTGTTTTTTAAAAAAATAACTGTCTCCTTTCATTTATGATCTTCCAGCAGATCGCAATAAATTAAGGGGAGAAAAGGAGCACTGCCATCGTTTGCCCCCATTTCTCTTGCCTCTTCTTTCCCAGGCAGGACGAAAGATACAGCAAATAGCAGAGCTTGTGGGGAGAACAAGTGGGGTCCCAAAGCTCCTTGCAAGGACAGTAAGTACAGCTAATTACAGGAACTGAGAAAGTGGACCCAAGAATACTAACTTCCAGGCCACCACCTCAATTTCAAAGCTGGAAAACCGGTGGTTGGAGGAGACTCACTCACGCTGGTGGTGGCCAAGGGGTGTGGAACTTGCCTTGCTCCGCCCCCGGAGCTGGGCGGTGACCACTAGGCGGCACTGCGGAGCTGCTCAAGCTCTTTTCGGGCGCAGCCTAGGGAGCAGAGATTGCAGTTTCCCTGCTCAAGTTAGAAGGCAGGCGGCAAGATGAGCTTCGTGCCAGCGTTTCTGAGCGCAGCAGAAGTTCAGGGCCACCTCCGCAACTCCGGCCTCCTCATCCGGGCTCTGGAGGTGGCTCTGGCCAACTTCTCCAGCGGACCCGAGGGAGGGGTCACGCAGCCGGTGCGCACAGTGGTGCCGGTGGCCAAGCACAGGGGGTGAGTAAGGAAAGCCAGGGCTGGGGTTTGGGGGTAGGGTGCTAGAGAAACTGGGAAGGAGGAAGAGTACAGGTATGGATGAAGCAGAAGGAGAGAAGGAGGGTTTGCCTAATCACTACTAATAACAACAGCCACCTAACACTTGAGCTCCCCAATGTGCCAAGTGTGCTCTTTACAGGAATTACCTTGTTTAAATTCAACATATTCTCCTTACAGGTAGGTATTCATGCGGTCATTTTACTGGTGGGAAAACTGAGACTCTGAGAGGTTAAGTGAAGTACTCAAGGTTGTCCAGTTAATAAGTGGCAGCACTGCGATGGTTTTTCTCATCCAGACCTGGACTCTGGAACTTGCTGTGCATATTGCCAAAGGGAAGGGCAGAGGAATGGGGGTATGAGAGGGCCAGTACGGCAGTAACAAGGAAAGAGAAAGGAAGGTATGTGGGGCCAGCATTGCTGGGGAGAGGTTGAAGCTGCTCCCTCTCTCCTTGTAGTTTCCTGGGGGTCATGCCTGCCTACAGTGCTGCAGAGGACGCTTTGACCACCAAGTTGGTCACTTTCTACGCAGGTCACAGCACCACCTCCACTGTCCCCTCCCACCAGGCCACTGTGCTACTCTTTGAGCCAAGCAATGGCTCCCTTCTGGCGGTGAGCAACTACCTGCCCTGGGGTGGAGTGGGGCCCTGACCCAGAGCCAGGCTAGGAATTAATTCTCCATGAGCCCAGGGGAGTTTTGATTATGACTACATATGCCCTTCTCTAAGTGGCTGCATACCAATGGCAGTGAAGGTTATCTGTGACCATGAATCTGCTTCTAGATCCATAACCCAACAACAGAGTCCACTGCTGCTTCAAGTGTGTGACATTGTAGAGGTAATCTCATCAATCTCTCTGGTCCTATACCAGTTACTGCAAATATGCAACATGAACAAAGCCAGTAGCCAAGGAAATATTTAGTGAATCTCTGTAACATGGAGGAAAGGGGTATTCTGTAACCCCTGGGAATCTTTTCTGAGGGGAACCCAGTGTCCTGTTTTAACATTTGACAGTATAAGACAATAGTGGTAGCCCACTTTGATTGAGCATTTTGTGTGTGTCAGGCTTTGTTCTAAACACTTCACATGTATTAACTTTTTAACACAACCATTCTGAGGTAAGTAATATTATTACCCCCATTTTTCAGATAATGAAACTGAATCATAAAACAAGTATGCCAAATTTATTTACCCAGGCTTAGGCAGTTGATAAGAGGCATGGCTGGCCTTCAGACCTACTCAGTCTAAGTCCAGGGCCTGTACTTTCTTAAGACTATGCTGTACTGCCTTTCTAACTGCCACCTGCTGAGAGTACTTACTGGGTGCCAGGCAGGAGAAACAATCTCATTAAATTCTTTCACTGTCCCTCTGTGGGATTTTCTTATTATACGCCCCCCCCCCCCAATTTCTGTTGCAGTCCCAGAGTCACTTTGTTTGACATCACACAGATGGTTAATGAAAGACCCAAGAATGTCTACTCTGTACCCTCCCGGCTGGCTGTGATATCAGGCAGCTGAGAACTCGTCAGGGACGAGGACAATCACAATTTCACCTGAACCACCTGGGTCCTTAGCTCTTCCTACTCCCCAAGGAACCTAACTGTTCATTGCTCCTCTGGAAAGAGTATCTGGCTCTTCCCACCTATACTCATCACATGGAGATGACATCCATCAGTGGTTTCCCGGAAAAGTGGGACCAGCTCAAACTTCCCAGTTAAATGACAAGGCTTTAGATCTTTCCTGAATCTGCTCAGTAGTAAGGGATTCACTTTCTTGTCTATAAAATGAAAATACTGATACCACCCAGTGAGGATCAAAATGAATAACTTATAAGCAGAAGAGAAGATCCAGGCATAATTCAGAATCGCCTGGCCAGCTTTTAAGAACAAGGATGTCTGCCTGCCCTCCAAGAGAGTAAGATTCAGTTCATCAGGGGTACTATCTCAGTATCTGTATCGTCACAGATCTCCCTGAATTGTACAGTCAAAGTTGAGAGCCACTGAGGTAGAGTTTCATGGCCCTTGCACAGATGTCAAATGACTTATTCCTCAGGTTCCTCCTTAATTTGGTGATTTGAGGATGGGTGAATGCAAGAAAATGGGTGATTCTTGAGGGTTCACCATGTGCTAGATGTTTTCATGTATATCAACGCATTTCTTCACAAAAGCCTCTGAATGGTTGGCATTTTCTTTGTGTTTACAGGTGAGGAAAATAAGTGCTTAGAGATTAAGATATTGGTTCAAAGTTACATTTCTTATAAGTGGAGGAATTAGATACAGGTCTGACACCAAGCCCCTCCTCTTTGTAGGATATGATAATACTTCCTAGGGATACTCTTTTAGAGTGCCTTCTCTTCACTTAAGTAGTGGATAGGGGTGCTCCTTGCTCACTGTCTTTTTCTCCAAGGTCATGGATGGAAATATCATAACTGCAAAGAGAACAGCTGCAGTGTCTGCCATTGCCACCAAGGTAAGATTAGTGCTTGGCTGTGTTGTTGAGGTGAGTTGTGGGTTGGATCAGGTGTCTCAAGCTTGAATGTGTAAAGGAGAGGTGGGGAACTTATTTTAGTCTTCCTTTGGACGGAGCTGGAACTCCACATGTCAAATATGGGGTGTCCAGTGAACACAGTGTTTCATGAATTTATTAACTACCATTTAATGAGCATGGCCAGATTCCAGGTACCTGACATGCATTACTCCTGATCTTCACCTCAATCTTGCAAAGTAGATATCATTACCTGTAGTTGCCAGGAATAGGGAATATGGTTCAGAGAGGGTATGTGAGTTGCTTAGGATCACACAGCTACTAAAATGGCAGAGCAAGAATTTAAAATTTGACCCCTTTGACTCCCAAGACTGCTATTTGCCCCTGTACCACACAGTTGCTCGTAAGTCCATGGTTGCCCCATAGGCTAGAGCCAGTACTGTACAAGGAGCAGAGAGAGAGAGAGCCTAACAGATGCAAGCTAGACTCCTATGTTCATTCAGCCAGTATTCACTGAGACTCTGCCACATGGTGGTCACTGTTGAGGATGTGGCAGTGAACAAAACAGAGAGTGGCACATACAGGGGAGGTTAGACAATAAGTAAAAAAATAAAACGCATAGTATGATTTGCTGAAAAGATAATTAGCAAACAAGAAACCTCTTTTGAGTTTAACAATATGTCAGGATTTGCTTTAAAAAAAACACTGCTACCAGCAACAAAAAACAAATAGTATATTGGAAGGATGAAAATGAAGCAAAATTGAGAGTATTGGGGGGGTAACATTTTAAATTATCAAGAAGAGACTTCACTGAGAAGGTAACATTTAAGTAAAGACTGAAGGGAGTGAGTAGAATGGGGAGGAAAGGATGTGCTCCCCAGGCAGAAGGAAATGATGGGGTGATGCTGTTCCTAAGTAGAGTCAGGGATTATTAGAGGTTAGAAGAGTTTAGAACTAAGAAGAGGATACTTAGAAAACTGAGTGTGGGGAATATAAAGAATCTGTAATCTTTCACATTAAATGGAGAAGGACAAGCTCTGGGGACACTGGTTTATAAGATGTAAGTATGAAGGAAATGTGATCTAGCAGAGGGTAGGACTAGCAAAGACCAGGTGTTCAGATTGTGAGTGTGTTAATGGGGATGAAAGGTGAGGATTAATCTGGTAATTGGATAAGAAGGAGTAGACTAGGTACACACCTTGATGAACTGGTTTTTAAAAATTATACCCAGGCTCAACTCAAATTAAAATGATAAGTGGGCTCTTTTAGAAATGTTCATTGGTAACTTAGGAACAGAGTGACTCACACTGCCTTACACTGGTAAATGACTCTGGTCCTTTTCAAAATAGTTTCCAACCCATTGTCTCAACTTATCTTTGGATTTCAGTGAGAAAGGCAGAGCAAATATTATTGATCTTATTTAATGCGCAAGGAAATGGAGACTAGGGTTTCGTGAAGTGACACACCAGACAGCTGTGGGGTCTTCCAAGGCTGCCTGGTCTTCTTGTCCCAGATCAGTAGCTTCCAACCCAAGCTATGCAGCAGTATCAGCTGTGAAGTTTAAAGGAAAAAAAAATTAGGTTCCCAAAACTCTGAATCAAAATCACTTGGGATGGGGCTCAAGAACCTAGTTTTCTTAATAGTCTTTGGTCTATTCCAATGATCAACCAGGTATGGGAACCAAAGCAGTCTAGACCCACATCTTGGTTCCACTGTGCTTTGTTGCATTGACAAAAATCTGCACTCCCAGAAGAGCTGGGAATCATTGGACTGATGATTCAGAGTGTAGGCTGTAAGTCCACAGCTCTATTTTCAGGGGCTCAGATAGGGTATTCTGTAAGGAGCAGATTCTGTTTTACTTTTTGCTCTGTAAGAGTACAGTGTTTTCATTTTCACTTCTTTTTCATTTAGGACTTTTGGGAGGAGAAGCATAGGAATTCTCAGGTCTGACAAACATTGTACCTTCTTTGCATTTAGGTTAAATAGAACCTGAGTTGGGGGCTCTAACATTCTTCCTCAGGGTGACACTATATATCAGGGTTTATCCTTGGCGTGCATTTATTCAACAAATATTTGAAAGCCAACCAGGTGCCAGGCTCAGTGCTCAGACACAGAATGGTGAGTAAAATCAGATACAGCACCTGACAGCAAGGAGCACCAAGTCCATTTAGACAGACAAATATTAATCCAAAGATCATATCAATAAATCTGAAACCCTGCCAAATACATTGAATTAATGGAATGAAGTGCTATGAGAATGTAAAACAGGGGTCTTTGGAAGGCTTTTCCTGTGTAAGGGATATATGAGCTGAGATCTGGAGGATAATAGTAGTTAGTCATTGAGGGGCAGAGGGGAAAGTATCAGGCAGAGGAAACAACCTGTGCAAAGACCCTGTGTTTGACAGAGGCACATGTGCTCGGGAAACTGCCAGGAGACTAGTGTGGCTAGAAGACAGGAGAGCAAGGCATGAGAAGGGGCTGGAGAGTTAGGAGGGCCAGACCGTGCAAATGCAAGTAAAACACAGACTTTCCAACTCTTTAAGTGAGAAACTAACAGATTCATCTATGTTTTTTTAAAATTATCTGCATGCTTACAGAAAAAGAATGAAGTGCCACCAATCCTGTTATGATTTAATAAATCCTATAAGCATTATACTGTTTACAAAAAGAGATATCAAATATTACATTACTACTGAGGCAACAAATTATCAACTAAGGCAACCCATCAAAATTAGACATTCAGTTTAAGGGATTGAAGGTTATTTTTACAGGACACTGTAACAATTTCTAAAGCCCAAGTATATACTTCCAAGAATAGATTGATATTAACTGAGAACAGAAAATGATTTAGTTAAGAAAAAAATCACCTAGTTCTCCTTACTGGACAGATGTGTAAGAGTGGTAGTCCTGTGGATGTTGTCATTTTGAAGATTATTTGAACTACAGTTTATGTCACAGGATGGTATTTCTCCTAAGCTATCGGAGAACGTCTGGTAATATTCCTGAGACTTTTTGCCAGTAATTAATGATTAAGAAGATGTTTACATTTAAGGCTACACTTCAGAAATTCAATGATTAACATTGTAGGAAAGAGCAGATCCAAGAAGCTGAAATTTTTGCTAAATAAAACAGAAAAAGCAGAATAGGCTCTTACTTTTAAAAAATGGTTCAGGGGAGAGTAATGGGGGAAAACTGGGGACAACTTTAATTGAACAACAATAAAAAAAAGGTTATTATAAGTGTTATTTCTGAGTAAATGAGGCAGGCAACTTTTAAAAAAATGGTTTGAAGGGCAAGTGATGTCCTTCCTCTATACCAGTGTTTTGCAACCGAAGACAATTTTGCCATCTGCCCCAGTGACATTTAGCAATCTGGAGACATTTTTGGTTGTCATAGTTGAAGAAGAGTAGATAGGAGGTGCTACCAGCATCTAATGGATAGAGGCCAGGGATGCTGCTAAATATGTTGTAATGCACAGGACAGCCCACCCACCCACTTCCTGCCAACAAAGTTATCCAGCCCAGATGTCAGTGGTCCTGAGGTCAAGAAACCCTGCTCTTTTTCTTATAGGTAATAGTACGTATGTGCTAAATATGTGCAAATAAGATAGTTCCTATCTTCATGAGGCCTATAGATCAGTACAGGAAAATAAAACTGTAAACAAGTAAGTGCTGTGAAGTGGTGAATCCTATCAGGGAGGTCAGAAAGACTTCCTTGAGATGGCAAGATGAATTGAAGATAGAACCCCACACCCAAATGCAGACACACATATACCCTCAGTCAATGCCACAAATACCAGCTCTACATTCCTCCTTGAAGGAAGATAGAGGCTGAGAAAAGATAAACAAAGAGGGTCTTAGAAAATACAGCTGAGAACCCTGGGTCTCAAGGGCACCTGGATTCCAGAGCTATGAGAAGTGGGTGGCTACCAAGGGGCAGGAGAAAGAATATGGGCTTTGGAGAATGAAAGATGTGGTTTTATAGCCCTCCTGCATCATAGGATAGTTGTAGGGCCCTGAGCAAGTTACTTAACCTCTTTGGATCTCAATTTCTTCATCAGTAAGAGGAAGATGGACTTACAAGTTTCTAGCTGATATGGGCATTGTCTGGACTAAATGAGATTATGCAGATAAAGCATTGACATATCTTAGGTGTTCAGTGAAGCATTTTCCTTCCCTCCCTACTCTCCCAAGAGGAACAGAAACACTAAATGACATCTCCCTGATTTCCCAAGAGATTTTTAAAACTATACTTGTCATCTAACACTATAAATTTAAAGGGTACAACATGTTAATTTTGTATATTTATAGATTGTAACATGGTTGCCATTGTAAGGATAATTAGTACATCTATCATTTATATAATTATCCTTTCTTTTTAGTGGTCAGAATAATTAAATTGTTAGGAAGTTTGCTGATTATAATACAATATTGTTGACTATATTCACTATACCATGCATTAGATCTCTAGGGCTTAATCTAAAAAAAAGCCCAACTGGTGAAAACAGAGTTAAATGGTGGTTACAAAGGGACAGGGATTTGGGGATAGGACAGATGTTGCTCCAGAGTTCTTGAGGGAGCTGAAGACAAGGCAGGAGTCACCTAATACGCAAACTGTATTTGTTCCTCATGGAGTTTCCAGTGACCCCTTGATCTTTTCCTTCTCATTTCTTTCAAATAGTTTTTGAAACCGCCCAGCAGTGAAGTGTTGTGCATCCTTGGGGCTGGGGTCCAGGCCTACAGTCATTACGAGGTCTTCACAGAGCAGTTCTCTTATAAGGAGGTAAGACTAGGGCAGGCTAGGAAGTGGGAGGTGGGGAGCTACCATGACCTTTGTTTCTGTTCTGTCACTACAACATGGATTATGCTGAAATAGTTAGTGGGAAAGTCCCATTTAGACCATTCCTTTTTTTTAATCCTCACCTGAGGGTATGTTTATTGATTTAGAGAAAGAGGAAGGGAGAGAAAGACACCAATGTGAGAGACAAACATTGATCGGTTGCCTCTCATATGCTCCCTGACTGGGGATTGAACCCTCAGTCTTTTGGTGTATGGGACAATGCTCCCAACAGCTGAGCCACCTGGACAAGGCTAGACCATTCTTTTAATGACTTGCCCAGAAGTCTCCTTTTAGATGAAGAGTAGGGGGAAGGCCTGAATCACCTCTTCTCAGTTTTTCAGTTCACAGCGTTTGCCTGAGGATGCAATCAGCCTACTCAGTTAAAGGATTCTATTATATAATACACTCGTTTGTCCTTTTGGCCCCTTTCCCTGCTTCTTTTAGGAGAATCTGGGAGTCTCTAAGTATTTGGAGTTATGGATCCAGGAACTGGGAATGAGACCTAGAGAGCAGGAGGCTGCAGGATCCCCCTTCTCTAGCCCAGTAATGGGCCCACTTTTCTCTAGTTGTGGCTCACACTTCCTACTGGGAACATTTGATTCTGCTTTTATTTTATTTTTTTTGTACATGTGTGAGAGGGATGGAGCAGATTTGAAGTATGATTTTATTTAGGATAAAAATTGTACCTCTGCTTTGGGAAATGGGGAATGTAAGGAAGAAAACAAGAGAAAAATGTCCTTTTATCTGTTTTCAAAAACAACAGTTCACATTTTCAACCTTCTGTCACCAGCTTTTTATAACATTGGTTTAATCATGCTAGATATACAGAGTTATATATCCTGTCTGTTTATTAAATGTTCTAACATCATTATTTTTACAGATTCCTTAATGTTTATATAATATTTGCTTAATTTTCAATCAAGAAGGGTGGTATGGTTAACCATTCTGTTATGACTGCACATATTGTATTGGTTTTCACCTTGGTTGATGAACTTATTTAGATGTAATGTTTATGTCTATATTTATTATATTTCTTTATGAGAGATTGTTTAGGTCTTATTTTCAGTTGAAGGCTAACAACCCCCTCCCCAGACATGGATATCTACTAAGCCGGCTATCAAGTCCCCATCTCCAGTATTCTACCTGTAGTTACTACTCTTGGCCCTGTCAGCTGCTAAGCACTTACTTCTCAAGTGCTTCTGCTCTTTAATTCCCTACATACCCTTCAGAGATCAAGTTATTCCATGCAAGGCACTACCATAGACAAGTCCATACCTGCTATGACTCTTTTACTGGGGTTCAAACTTAAAGCATGACTTTCATGTTAACTTTGCCCAATTATCATTTGCATTTTACAGTCATGAAAACATAGGCTAAATAAGGTTAAGTAACTCCAGAGTCAGCAAGTGATTCTAACTCTATCCAGATCCAGAACTTGCTCTGCTAATTATTGGGCTATGTAGTAAATTCATGTGCTGTATGCAATGAGCTAGAACTGAAAAACTTCTCCTCTTCTTTAAGAAGGAAGGGCTAGAGAAAAGTCATTTTCAAATATGTGGCCAGGTGTCTGCCCAGATTAATGGTGTATCCTTGATGAAATGTCTATTTTCCCTAGAGGATGATTTAAATAAGCACAGCCCTGACCCTAGGGTGGTTCAGCTTTCCTTGACACCCCTAGGCTTGATGAAATATAAAGAGCCAAACAATCATGACCCCAATGTCCCTCTTGTTACTCCCAATAAAGGTGAGGATATGGAACCGCACCAAAGAAAATGCTAAGAAGTTTGCAGACACCGTGCAAGGAGAAGTACAGGTCTGTTCATCAGTCCAGGAGGCTGTGACAGGTGCAGATGTGATCATTACAGTCACCATGGCAACAGAGCCCATTTTGTTTGGTGAATGGGTGAAGCCAGGGGCTCACATCAATGGTAAGCAGAGTGGCTTCATGAGCCATGGGTAGTTGGTGGCCAGCTCCTCCCTAGGCTGGGCCAGGGAGCTGCATCTGCAGAGCTGTGTTACTCCTGCAAAATGCCTGAGCTTCTTAAGTGCTTCAGAAACATGTGAGCCCTGAAATATAATAGTCACTGCAAAACATGAAACAAAAATCACAAAGCTGAAACTAAGACAATTTCTAGATAATGTAACATTATGGCAAATGGTCAACCACAGCTCAGCTTTTAAATGTGATGAAGTTTACATGATAAAAGAAAATGATTACATTATCAGCACAAAAGACATTTAATGTGAAATGTGATTGGTTTTTAATATGTGCAACTCTATTGGGTGGGTGCAACTCTAAACATAAGAGCTCCTGGGGACTCTGAAGATCCTCAAATGGCCATAGGGTAATAGCAAGGACTATTGCAGGTGCTATTCTAAATTCTTTATGTGCATTATATATCATTTAATCCTTACAACAACCTCATAAGGTAGTAGGTATTATTATTATGGCCCCACTTTACAGAGGGGTAAGCTAAGGCACAGAGAGATTAAACCACTTGCTAACTGGCCCAAGGCCAGAGGTTCTTAGTGGCAGACTGGGATTTGAATGGAGACACTCTACCCTCAGAGCCCAAGCTCTTAAATACTACTCTGTATTATCTTTCAGTAAGAAGACTGGATTCTGGTAAGTGAGCACACAAACCCTAGAGGATTTACGCATGCTATTGGGGCCCCATGTTTTAATGACAAGCACATAGTGTGAACTCAAAACCCAAGATGTCTGCACACAGTGGCAGATGAATTCGCAAGAGCCCAGTGTCATGATTATGCATTCATTCATTTACAAATGTTTATTGAATTCCAGCCATGTGCCAGTTACTGCTATAGATACTGGGGCTGTCACAGTAAACCAGCACTCAAGGTCACTGCCTTCCTGGCACTTACATTCTCTTGAGGGGAAATAGACAACAAAGAAGTAAACAAATAGGTAAACTGGAGAGTTCCAGCCAAAGATAAGTTCTGTGAAGGGAAACAAAGCATGGTATGTTGAGGAACTGGCCAAAGAAAATTGAAGGTCTGAGCCTGCAGAACTGGAGTTATGATATCATTCAGGGGCAGGTAGTAAGTGGCTTAGTTCATAGGCAAATGATGGATCAAGTTGGGTTTTATGGACAGTAAGATCATTGCTGAAGGAATTTGGGAAATCAAAAGAAACTAGTTCTTGGTGAAATGGACAAGAGCTGAATCTTCAGCAAGACTGACTTGATTTTTTTTTTCAGCTTAAAACAGCACATATTTATTATTTCACAGTTTCTGATTCAGGAGTCTGGGTATGGCTTAGCTGGGTCCTCTGCCCACCAAGGATGAAACCAAGGTATTATTCAGGCCACAGTTTCTTGTGGAGTGTGGAGTCCTCTTCCAGGGCCACATAGGTGTGGCAGATTACTTATGATGTATGATGAAGGTACCCATTTCCTTGGGCACCTGTATGTTCCTAGAAGCAAACTCCACATTCCTTGCCATGTGGACACTCCATCTTCAAAGCCAAGTTGTGGTAGAACCTCTGTCACATCACATCCCTCTCACACTTCGAATCTCTCACCACGAAAAGCCAACTTGATTTTGAGTCAAGACATCTCTTAAATTTTCCTGGCCTAAGGACAAAATTGGTTATGTGTTCGCAGAGATGTCAAATATACTTAAGAAAAGTATGCTACAAGTGCAGCTAACAGGGAAACACCAACAACAGATTTGACTTACTTTGTATCCTGGCTGAATGGTAGGATCAGTTCCAGCCCCCCTCCACTTTCCTCATCCTGCTCATGCCCCACCACCTAGTGTGTGACCCTCACCCATTCTAGCCCCCTGAAGCAAGGTCATAGTCCAACCTGAACCAGGACCCTCTTTGCTACCTGACCACTCCTCCATCTGACTGAGTGTCCTCGAAACAGCCCTCTGAGAACTCACCCTGCTCAGAAGAATGAGGGGAACAGAGCAATGAGAAGAGGTGGCCTAACAGGCTGGGGTTTTCCCCACCACCTGATGATTTATTTATGAGCTTCACTAGTGATTTTATTCTGTAGAACTCCTCACACAAACAACCTTCAAGAATTTTCCTTCAAGAGAGTAGACATATTTACCACTCTCCTTGAAAATTAGAGTAGGGGACTGTCTTAAACCATGTTGCCTCCCACCTCCAACTGATCACAAAAAAGAGTAGGTGGAAGCTGTTAACACCAGGATACCCACTGGAAGAGGAAACCCAACAACAAAGGAACCAACAACAGATAACAACAGAAGAAGGTGAAGGAGGGAGTGGAAGCTACACAAATCTCAATCCAGGACCTATCTGGAAATACAACTAAATAGTGGAGAAATTACCCAGAACAAACAACTGAACAAGAGCAAGAGAGAATGTTCAAAACCTTGTACATATGGAAGAACCAGCTTCAACACAACCTGCCCACACTAGCACAACAAAATACAAGAGGTGGTGGACAGAGTGACCCTCAGTTAACCAGCTGGCAGGAAGGACCCACCAAAGAAAGACCCAACAACAATCAAAACCCAAAGACAAACACAGAGCCAACTTAAACAACAGCCCAAGACCAGTAAGCTCGGGAGATCAAGGAGACTGCACCACTGAATCTCACAGGTATTCTAACATAGAAGATCACACCATAAACCCAGGGAGTCAGAACAGATCAATTTAAGAAGCTGAGGATAACAAGAAGAGTCTCACACACAATGGGAGGACAAACAATCCCCAAATGAAAGGAAAAGAGGAAGGAAGCCCAGAAAGAATGCTATATGAAATAGAGGCAAGTCAACTATCAGATATTGAGTTCAAACCAATGGTTATAAGGAAGCTCAATGAGCTCACAGAGAATTACCAGAAACTACAGGGAAACTACAATGAACTCACTGAAAACTATATCAACATGAAAAAGAAAACAGAAACTATCAAAAAAGACCAAGAGGATATGAAGAATACAATTTCTGAACTGAAGAACACAGTGGAAGGAATCAAAAGCAGGCTGGATGAAGAAGATCTTGGTGAGCTGAAGGACAAAATAGAAAAAAACACCCAGAAAGAACAAGAAAAGAAAAAGAGGATCAGAAAGAATGAAGAGGCATTAAGAGAAATGCAGGACAATATGAAATGTAATAATATCCATATACTAGGGATACCAGAAGGAGAAGAAGAGCAAGGGATAGAAAACCTGTTTGAAAAAGTAATAGTAGAAAACTTCCCTAATTTGATGAGAGAAAAAGTCACACAATTCCAGAAAACACAGAGAGTCCAAATCAAGAGGAACCCAAAGAGGCCCACTTCAAGGCACATCATGATTAAAATGCCAAAATTCTAAGACAAAGAGAGAATCCTAAAGGCAGCAAGGGAAAAGTAGGAAGTAACATACAAGGGAGCCCTGATAAGGCTAGCAGCTGACTTCTCAATGAAAATGCTCCAAGCCAGAAGAGAATGTCAAGAAATATTCCAAGTAATGAGAACCAGAGGTCTGCAACCAAGACTACTTTACCTAGCAAGGCTCTCAATCAAGATAGAAGGCAAAATAAGGAGCCTCCAAGACCAAAGAAGTCTAAAAGAATGCACTTCCACCAAACCAGCTCTGCAAGAGATGCTAAAGGGACTGCTTTAAGGAAAGGAAGATGAGAGAGAGAGAGAGAGAGAGAGGAACACAGGTATGAAATGGCAATGAATAAACACCTATCAATAATAACTTTAAACTTAAATGGATGAAATGCTCCAATCAAAAGACATAAGATAGCTGAATGGATAAGAAAGCATGACCCACATATATGCTGCCTACAAGAGACCAACCTGAGGACAAAAGACCTACACAGACTGAAAGTGAAGGGCTGGAAACAAATTTTCTAAGCAAACGGACAGGGAAAAAAAAAAGCCAGGATAGCAATACTCATATCAGACAAAATAGACTTCAAAAAAAAAGGCCATAAAGAGAGACCCAGAAGGTCACTTCATAAAACTCAAGGGAAGAATCCACCAAGAAGACATAAACATTGTAAATATATATGCACTCAACATAGGAGCACCCAAATACATAAAGAAAAGAGGACTTTCTTACAGGACTTCAAGAAAGATATTGACAGCAACACAATTACAGTAGGGGAGTTTAACACCCCACTGTTAAAAATGGACAGATCTTCCAAACAACATATCAACAAAGATATTGTGGCATTGAACAATACTCTAGATGAAATGGATTTAACTGATATATGTAGAGCCCTTCATCCCAAAGAATCAAAATACACATTCTTTTCAAATGCACATGGAACATTTCCAAAGATAGACCACAGGATAGGACACAAAACAAGCCTCAACAAATTCAAGAAAATTGAAATCATGACAAGCATTTTCTCTGACCACAAGGGGCTGAAACTAGAAACCAACTCCAAGGGAAAAAACCCAAAACACTCAAAATCATGGAGATTGAATAGCATGCTATTAAACAATGAATGTGTCAAGGATGAAATTAGGGAAGAAATCAAAATTTTTCTGGAAAAAAATGAACATGAACTCATAACAACCCACAATTTATGGGACACAGCAAAGGCAGTCCTGAGAAGGAAGTTCATAGCAATACAGGCTTACCAAAAAACAGATAGAAACATTTCAAATGAACAACCTAACCCTTAATCTACAAGAACTTGAAGAACAATAACAAAGAAGAACAGAGCAAGTAGAAGGAAGGGAATAACCAAGATCAAACCAGAATTAAATGACATAGAAAATAAAAGCATAGTTCTAAGGATCAATGAATCCAGGAGCTGGTTTGTTGAAAAGATAAGACAACAAGCCTTTACACAGGCTTATCAAGAAAAAAAAAAAGGAAGGGACCCAAATAAACACAATCAGAAATTAAAGTTGAGAGATTGCAACTGATACCACAGAAATACAAAGGGTTCTAAGAAATTACAACAAAAAACTGTATGCCAAGAAATTTGAAAACCTAGGTGAAATGGACAAACTTCTAGAAAAATATAATCTTCCAAAACTCAATGAAGAAGAAGCAGAAAGCCTGAACAGACCAACAACAGGAGATGAAACTGAAGCAGTAATCAAAAAACTCCCGACACACAAAAAGCCCTGGACTGGAGAATTCTACAAAGCAATTAAGGAACAGCTAAACCCTATCCTTGCAGACTATTCCAAAAAATCCAAAATGATGGAAGACTCCCAAATTTTTTTTTATGAAGTCAGCACCATCTAATCCCAAAACCAGATAAAGACACAACAAAGAAAACTTCATACCAATATCACTGATGAACATAGACACTAAAATTCTCAACAAAATATTGGCAAACCACATCCAACAATACATTAAAAAGATCATACACCATGACTAGGTGGGATTCATCCCAGGGATGCAAGGATGGTACAATATTTGCAAATCTATAAATGTAATACATCACATAAACAAAACTAAAGACAAAAATCACATGATCATAGCAATAGATGCAGAAAAGGCATTTGATAAGATACAGCACCCATTTATGATAAAAACATTCAGGAAAGTGGGAATAGGGGGAGCATTCCTAAACATAATAAAGGCTGTATATGAGAGACCTACAGCCAACATCATACTTGATGGGCAAAAACTAAAATCTTTTTCACTAAGATCAGGAACAAGACAAGGTTGTCCACTTTCACCACTCCTATTCAACATAGTATTGTAAGTTTTAGCCACAGCAATTAGACAATAAAAGGAAATAAAAGGCATCCAAAGTGGAAAGGAGGAAACAAAACTATCATTCTTTGCAGATGACATGATACTGTACATAGAAAATCCTATAGACTCTGCAAAAAAACCTGCTCAGCCTAATAAATGAATTTGGCCAAACAGGCAGATACAAAGTTAATATCCAGAAGTCAAAGGCATTTTTGTATACCAACAATGAAACAGCAGAAGCAGAAATCAAGAAAAAAAATCCCATTTGATATAGCAACAAGAAAAATAAAATACCTAGTAATAAACCTAACCAAGGAGGTAAAAGACCTGTACTCAGAAAACTACACAACGTTGAAGAAAGAAATCAGGAAGACACAAATGGAAACATATATCATGTTCATGGATCAGAAGAATTAATGTCAATAAATGTCGTACTACCAATGTACCAATCGCATATTTCACAGACATAGAACAAACATTTCAAAAATGTATATGGAACCATAAACAACCCTGAATAGCTGCTGAAATTCTGAGAAAGAAGAACAAAGTTGGGGGAATCACAATGCCTGACACCAAACTTTATTACAAGGCCACTGTAATCAAAACAGCCTGGTACTGGCATAAAAACAGGCACATAGACCAATGGAACAGAACAGAGAGCCCAGAAATAAACCTAAGACTGTACGGTCAATTAATATTCGACAAAGGGGGTAGCAATATAAAATGAAGTAAAAATAGTTTCTTCAACAAATGGTGTTGGGAGAACTGGACAACTATGTGCAAAAAATGAAACTTGAGCACCAACTTACATGGTACACAAACACAAATTCAATGTGGATAAAAGATTTAAATATAAGCTGTGACACCATTAAAGTCCTAGAGGATAACACAGGCAGGAAAATCTGAGATATTTCACACAGCAACATTTTTACTGATATGTCCCCTAGAGCAAGGGACATAAAGGAAAGAATAAACAAATGGGATCTCATCAAAATAGAAACTTCTGCATGGCTAAAGAAAACTATTAACATATGGTAAAGTATGGGAAAACATATTTGCCAATGATACCTCAGACAAGGGTTTAATCTCCAAAACATATAAAGAACTCACATGACTCCACTCTAAGAAGACAAGCAACCCAATTAAAAATTGGGCAAAGTACTTGAACAGACACTTCTCCAAGGAGGACATACAGAGGATCCAGAGACACATGAAAAGATGCTCAGTATTGTTAGTTATGAGAGAGATACAAATTAAAACCACAGAGAGATACCACTTCACACCAATCAGAATGGCCATCATGAACAAAGCAACAAAGAACAAGTGCTGGACAGGTTGTGGAGAAAAGGGAACCCTAGGGCACTGTTGGTGGAAATAGTATGAAATACTATTTTCCTCAGAAAACTAAAACTGGATCCGCCTTTTGACCCACCAATTCCACTGCTAGGATTATATGCTAAGAACCCTGAAACACCAATCCAAAAGAACCTATGCACCCCAATGTTCATAGCAGCACAATTTACAATAGCCAAGTGTTGGAAGCAACCTAGGTGGCCAGTAAATGAATGGATCAAAAAACTATGGTTCATTTACACAATGGAATTCTATGCAGCAGAAAGAAAGAAGGAGCTCCTACCCTTTGCAACAGCATGGATGGAACTGGAAAGCATTGTGCTAAGTGAAATAAGCCAGGCAGTGAAAGATAAATACCATATGATCTCACCCTTAACAGGAACCTAATCAACAAAACAAGCAAACAAGCACAATACAACCAAAGACACTGAAATAGAGAACAGGCTGACAGTGACCAGAGGGGAGAGGGGAGGGAATTTCAGGGGAAAGGGGAAGAGTTTGCAGGAACAAGTATAAAGGACACATGGACAAAAACAAGGGGTGGGTGAAAAAGGGAAGGAAATGGGGAGTGCTGGGAGGGTGGGCTGGGATGGGAGTAAAAGGCAGAAAACTATACTTGAACAACAGTTAAAATAAAAAATAAATTAAGGAAAGAGAATTAGAGTAGGAAAGAACAGCAGGGGAAGAACAAGCAGAGAAAACTGGAAGGCATGTAATGCTACCTTACATTGGAATAAGGCTTTATAGCACTTTCCCAAGGATGGCTGGTCCTGGGCTGGATCAGCCAGCAGATGTATTTTGTTTGGACCATAGAATGTTCTAAAAATCAAGAAATAACACATGGAAATAGATTTCCTGCTTAAAAAAAAAAAAGAATTAGATTATCTAGCAGTGGACCTGCATTCTCACATGCCTGCAGCTAGCTGGAGGTGAACAATGCCTGCCCCCTTTAGAAGGGTCTGCTTTCTTCTGTATAGTTGGGTCTCCACCATTACCAATCCCATCCCATCTGCTCATAGTCATCACCTGCCTGGGCCTGCAGGTGTCTGGTTGAAGCCCTTACGTTATCCAAGGTACTGGTGCCAGGAGTTATCATTACGGTTCAGGCTCTGCAGAGGACATGAACACTTGGCACCAGTTTGCTTTTTATTGGACTTTCTCCATGACTCTGACACCAGGCTCTCTTGTCACACTTAAGAGATAAGTGGTTGGGGGTGAGGAACAGGAATGATCAAGAATAAGCAAACAGATAGAGGAGTGTGGGGTATGAAGATGCTGCACATGATGTTTGTCTCAGGGTTTGGGAAAAGAAGTTACTGCCCCCACAAATAGAAGCAGCATGAAAGGAATGGCACTGTTTCAGAGCCACAGGTATACACACATTAGATATATAACCTTGAAAAGCACTTTAATTTCTTTAAGACCCAGTTAGTGCATCTTTTACATGGGAATCAGACATGAAGTGAACTTGTAGGGACTATAAATATGATGCATGAAACATCTCACAGATAGTAGGTATCCAATAAATGAAAGCTAAGTTGCCTCACAATATTTTAGGAATAAAATAGGATATGAAGTGGAAAAGCAAGAAATGGCAGGTGTTATTCTTGTTAATGTATATCCAGTGTTGCTGATTGGGAGAGGTTGGCCTAGAGACATCAGACATTCTGAATCTGAGTATACCCACACATCCTGTCACCACATTTCCCCACCTGTCTTCCATTCTTGAGTGTGTTTAATATCCCTCATGACTGCTTCTGGGCTCAGGGTCTATTTGCTGTTTCTCAGCCATCGGAGCCAGCAGGCCTGACTGGAGGGAGCTGGACGATCAGCTGATGAAACAGGCTGTGCTGTATGTGGATTCCCGGGAGGCGGCCCTTAGAGAGTCTGGAGACATTCTTCTGTCCGGGGTGAGCCTCCTATACTGTAGCTGCTTCTCAGGTGGCCTTGCTGGGGCCCCAGGGTTACATTAACTTCCCCTTCTCTTTGGCTTGCTCCAGACTTCATTCACCCCCAACTCTTTGTAGGGTGAGAGTCTAAACATATCTCAATCATTCCTAATCCCCTGTCAGAATAATGTGGCCATTTTGCTGGTGCCATGTGTAGTTTTTATCCCCTTTGCCTATAGAGAAAAGCTTGCTGGATTTTTTTCTTGGACTGGGCTATCCTATAAAGCAGTAGGATTAGGAGATGGGGGCCTATTGCAGACAGGAAAACTTCCCAACGTGGCCAACACAATAGGACTATGGTTGGCCACATTTGACGTTTTTCATTTGTAATCAGGGTATGTAAGCCAGAAGGGGACTGCCAAAATTAGTGATGACATAAGAACACACCTATTTCCTACTGACACAGGATCCTGGCAGGACATTTCCTGGCCACAGACTTGTATCTTTGCATTCACAGTATCACAAAGGCAGAACGTACCTGAAAAGGGTTCTAGGGGGAAGCATCCCCCTGACATCATCCAGTTTACAAATGGTCTATCAAATTTATCTTTTATCCAGTTTAAGGATGCCCTCCTGCCCTGGCTGTATGAGCCAGCTGGAGCACACATGAGCTCCATGGCCTGGGCCCATGTGTGTTCATTT
This sequence comes from Anoura caudifer, assembly GCA_004027475.1. Classification (NCBI taxonomy): domain Eukaryota; kingdom Metazoa; phylum Chordata; class Mammalia; order Chiroptera; family Phyllostomidae; genus Anoura; species Anoura caudifer. Next base: position 20,731 of record PVKU01010722.1, on the reverse strand, counting down.
TACAGACTGAGATCTTCGCTGAGCTGGGAGAAGTGGTGAAGGGAATGAAGCCAGCCCACTGTGAGAAGACCACAGTGTTCAAGTCTTTGGGTAAGGGCCATTTGTCCCAGGGCACAAATCTAACTGGGGCACAAGGCAGGTGTTTGTCCTTTGGTGGGAGGAGGAATGAGTCACCAGTTTCCATGACTGACTCATTGTGAAATCTATCATTTGGGTCATTTACATGTCTTAGTGTAGTGATTAAGCCCATAAACTCTGGAATCAGGTAGTCCTCGGCTGGATTCTCTTCTGTGCCACTCGTTGGACATACATCCTTAGGCAAGTGACTTCACCTCCCTAAGCCACTGTTTCTTTACCATCTGTTACCTTGAGTTTTTGTGAATATTAAGTGAGGTGTGCATGTAAAATGATTTGCACACAGCAAGCATCAGCAGTCTGTCATTTAGACATAAATCTAAATGAAGCTACCCTTCAGAGGTGGGAGGTGAGGGATAAAAATGTTAAAATATGGAGAGCTTAAGGGAGATGTCAGGGATGCCCAATGTAAGAGGGACTCAGATAAGTAATACAGCCTGTGACTGCCTTTTGCCCTTCTTCTCCACCCTCCCCCTTGCTGGTTTCAGCAGAGCTTCCACAGGGAGCCCCAGTACCACCTGAGCTGGTACAGGCAGAAGTCCAACAGAGGATGGGCTCAGCCTTCCCATCAGCTCAGCCCTCTCACCACACCAGATTTAAGGAGATGGACATACATAGAAACAGAGCTGGTATTCAGCTGATATACCTAAAATATTGAAATACTCCCAAACTGGTTGTAAACAAATGGCTGCTCCTTAAGAATGCCTTCCTTCCCTCTGTAAAGATCTTCTGTATTTCTTATGATCAAGCCCCAAAGCCTTAGTTCTCAGCAGAACATGAAGAATACTCTTGCCACCTGCACACATGCCAGTGGGTCATTATTGGTGCCTTGCTAGCTGGTAATATTTTAAAAATCTCTCATGCACAGAGAGACAGGCAAAGGCAGTATAAGCTTTATCCAGATCCTGGTTCAAAGACATCACGTTGATCCAATTGTGTCTGAAAGTCTTTGAGTTCATAGCAGATCAGAGGTCAGCCAACCCCTACAGGAGACGTAACACTATAGAAAACTGCTTTATGCGCTTGAGTAATTTTTGTTTTCTCATTTTTGGGATTGGTTTATTGGCACATCCGTCCATCTAGCAGGTGCATATTAAACACCTATTATGTGTCAGGCTCCATACTGGATGCAGTGGTGGCTACAAAAATTAGTAAAAACCAGACCCTGTCCTTGAAGAACCTATACCCATTCAAGGTTAAAATACATATCTAAAACAATAAGACAAAGTGGAGTCACTGAGGGGTTCAGAGTTTGAACTAGAACAGGAGTCATCAAACTACAGCCTGTGAAGCAAACCTGGCCCACCACTTACTTTTGTACAACCAGCAAGCTACGAATAGTTTTTACATTTTCAAATGTTTGGTGGAGGGTGGGGGAGATGAACAAGATTTTGTGACATGTAAGCATTATATGAAATTCAAACTTTCATGTCCGTAAAGAAGTCTGATTGGAACACAGTTCATTTGTTTACCTATTGTCCATGCTGCTTCTGCACTAACTACAATGGCTGAGTTGATTGCAACAGATAACCATATATGGCCCCCAAAACCTAAAATATTTACCATCTGGCCCCTTACTGAAAGTTTTCTGACCCCTGAACTAAACTTTGAGTGATGCTTAAAATTCGTTTGGTGGGTATTTCTTGCTTCATATCATATTTCCTGCCTTGCCCTGCCTTTAGCAGTCTCTCTAAGCCTGAATTTACCTGGGTATCAGTCTTTGTTACCCTGGTGGACGTTAGCACCATGGATAGTGCATCCAGAAACTCTTGGTCCCAGGGCTGTTTCAGGAAAAGCTGTTTGTACAAAAAGTGAACTGAATTTCTCTCCGTTTCAGGAATGGCAGTGGAAGACACTGTTGCAGCCAAATTAGTGTATGATTCCTGGTCATCTGGTAAATAAAACGAAACAATGTTGTGTTGATGTGGATGCTGCAGCTCAAAAGGTGTTGCCTCCAATTGTCTCATGATTTCTAAATCAAATGAGGGAACGCTGCTGTGCCCAGTGATCTATAGTTTTGTGTTCATCATGTCTTATCGTAATGAGATCTGCATTTGTGTTTGTATTTAGTGAAATTAGGTGGCCATCCCTTCTGTTATGCCATATTACAGCAGCACTTGCTTTTCCAGGTATTTCATGGGCTTTTGTTATTTCTGGAAATAAAGCATTTTTTCCACTTCTGCAGTTCTTGCTTTGATTACTTCTAGCCCTTATGGCAAGGAAAGTGAGGGAATCAGGTGTTCCCATTCACTCATGGGGAGCTTCAATAACTATAATTATTTTTTTCTGTTTTTTAAGTTGAGGTACAATTTATATACCATAAAATTCACCAGTTTGAAGTATACAATTCAGTGGTTTTTAGTACATTCACAGAGTTGTGCAACCATCACCACTGTTTAATTCCAGAACATTTTCATCACCCCCAAAAGAAACTCCATACCCACTATCAGTCACTCCTCATTTCCTGTTCTTCCCAGCCCCTGGCAACCACTAATATATTTTCTATCTTTATGTGTTTGTCTCTTCTGAACATTTCATATAAGCAGAATTATACATTATGTAGCATTTTGTTTTTCACTTTCTACAATTAAAGTTTCAAGGAACAATTCAGCTTTCATATTGGTAAGGGCTCCTTTGGTCACAAGTGGTAGATACCACAACTCAAACTACCTTCAGCTGAGTCAGTGAATGAGCAGTAGAATAATTGACTCTTGTCATTAAGAAGCACCAGATGATGATTTCAGCTAAAGCTGCATCCATGGGTTCCAAGTGTCAGCAGGACTGTTGCTCTCTCTACCTGTCACCTCTGTTCTTGTCAGTATCGGCTTCATTATAAAGCAAGTTTTCCGCTGGTAGTGGCAGGATGGCTGTGAGCAGCTCCTGAATCAAGTCTGTCATTTCCAGCAACCCCAGCAGAAATAGAGATTCTCCTCAACAGTTAAAAGTCCCAGAACTGAGACTCACTGGACCGCCTCGATCACATGCCCAACGCTGTGCCTAGCATCATGGCTAAAATAGAAGGAATACTCTGGTTTACATTGTGTAAGGCAGAACCTGGCTTCTCTGATAGGGAAGTGGGAACCCTTCACTTGGCCTCATTTACTCCCTGACACCTAAGACCCAAACTAATTCTATTTTGTTTATACATTTTGAACCAATCTTTAGGATAATCACAGATGTAGTATTTACTCTTTAATTGGAACAACAGGACATGTTGAGGGAATGGTAGATAAGCTTATAGAGTCTACAAGCTGGGATATCTTAATTAAAATAAAATGCAACTACTCAAAAACATAAAACTTAACCTTCTAATAACCCATCCTGGCCTCACAGAGGTTTACATTATTCACTGTGATAAAGGGATTATATTTGCTCCCTTCTTTTTAACCCAGCAATTTGATGAAATTTTTGATGAAATTTTGATGAAATAAGGTTTTTAAATCCATGCGTCCTTCAAATTTATACTCTTTTGTTTCATCACAGAATTGACACGAATGTCACAAGGATGGTTGTGGTGAGAACTTTCAGTTCTACTGGCAAATATACACCCCTCTTCCCATATTTTTTGAACAATTTGCTACCCCTCTTCCTCCAGTAAAGTAGCATGGAAAATTCCATCAGAAATGATCAACTCAATAAAGCAATTAGAACTAATTCCTACAGGGCTGACTTCCAATAACATTTCCACTGGCCTGCCTTTTCTTGTTCTCTCAAAGTGCACCTTTACATTTCCATAACTCTATATTCTATCCTTCAAGTAGCAATGTGGGTTTCCAGCTCAGAATTCTTTGTACCACCTCCCACTGCCTCTCATTTGCTAGAATACATCACCAGACTTTCTATATTCCTTTTACCTCTGACAGCGATACAAAGCTCTATTGGAAAGCATCCTTTTTGTTAACAGCAGTACTTCCCTAGTGGCTTCTACTTCTCCTATATCTTGGCAACAAGTGTCTCATCAGGCAGATTTGGGAAGTACCCAGATCCTGGCACCTACAGTAATAAAGTCCTAATGCCACAAATTTTTTGAGACCTTCTATGTGACAGCTGCTTTTTGCACATTATAGAAAGCAAATACAACTTCAATTTATCCTAACCAACAAAATGCAGTATTTGTAAACATAATTGTTCTTTAGTGCAACATTTTTATTTGAAGACTGACAACCTCTCTGAATCCATGTGTTGTGGGAGAATGAACCAATTGTTCATCAGATTTCAGCATTTGCATCCTCCCTAAGCTTATTTCCTCCATAGTGCTTCCTAAAATAATCCAAACAGATGTGAGTCAGGAAGCATGCTCAAGAAACAACTGTTTCTATTTTATACACATAATTGATGGTAAATTTCACTTGATGTAAGTCTGGCTATAAAAATCCAATGAAGCTTAGCTATTCAGTAGGGTTTTGATTTGAATTTGACATTGTCACTCAAAAAATGTCAGCAGCAATGTTGCAAATTTATGTGATAGAATCTACATGAATTTAGATATGTAGCAATGGTAATAGACAACAATAAATAAAAAATAAGCACATAATGAGCATGAAAATGTGAAATTTACTTTTACAATCAAATTTTCCCTACAAAGAATCTAGATTTTCCTTTTTTCTTTCTTTGCTTTTTAAAGTTTGAGGAGTTACTTACCCTTAGAAAAATCATTAAATATGCCAGACCTTTTTTTCGCATGTATTTTTCTTCTTTCCCACCCCCTTGCTTCTGCACTATTTTAGTCTGCTCATGCTGCCATAACAAACTACCATGGACTGTGTGGCATGAGCAATAGACATTTATTTTGTTAGAGTTCTGAAGGCTGAAAGGTCAAGATCAAAGTGCTCATAGGTGTGGTGTCTCCTGAGGCCTCTCCCCTTGGCTTGCAGATGGCCATCCTCTCTCTGTGTCCTCACAGGGCCTTTTCTTTGTACATGTGCATCCTTGGTGTCTCTTCCTCTTAAAGGACAAGAGTTATATGGGATTAGGGCCCCACACTTATGACTCCCATCTAACTTGACAAAGGTCCTATCTCCAAATACAGTTGTATTGGGAATAGGGCTTCAGTATATGAATTTGAGGAAAACAATTCTGTTCATAGTAGGTATCCTATATTCTACTTTTCTCTTCATTCTCCCTACCTGATACTCTGTTCTCAGGTGGGAGTACTATAGATCCATTTTCATTACTTGTAAACCTACAGACATCTGTTAAAAGTTCAGACACATTTAAGTTGGGTATCAAATCATAGGCCAATAGAGGAATTTTAATCTCCACCTACAAATTCTAGAGTTAAGGACAGAATTGGAGTTGGAATCCCGGACCATGAAAATCAGAAAGTAAAAAGCAGTGTGTTGAGAGTAATCTTAAATCCAGAGTTGAAAAAGTAGAGGGTTTTTCCTCTTCTTCATCCATTTAACCCTTTATAGATTCAATAATATTAAAAAGATAAATGAAGGGAAATGCCAGTTTTTATTCCCAGGTCTCCTTGAGTTTCTCACTGGTGGTTTATTTGTATAGGTATAGAGAATTTCTCAGAGTAGAGCTTGGGCCTCTTTTTTTAGGTGGGCAATTCCAAGAGCTCAGACATCATACTCAGTAGTTTTGCATTCGGCAGAGAGAAGGTATTGCCTGTAGTGCTTCCAGTGGACCACAGCATCACCCCACTGCTACAGGCTCGCCCTATTTAGCCAATACTCATCACAGGCTGGTGTCGACCAGTTGCCCAGGCTGTTGGAGTGCTTGCTTCCTACTGTTTATGGCATTAAGAACTTTCTTCCTGGGACCCAGCTGCATTTGAATACTCTGAAGATCCTCATCAGAACAAAGCAACAGAGCTTCTAGATCAATCTGCTCTCTCATGAAAAAGGAAAGAAACTTTTCCAGGTGGTGAGACTGTAAGAATACTTCCAGGGGTGTAGCATCAACCACGTCTTCCTCCCACTCCATTGTATCCTCATCCCAAGGCAGGTCATCTTTCAGGCTGTTCTCCTCTCCCTCCTCATCAGCCACCACTTCATCAGCCTGTGCTGTTCCTTGTCCCTGAAGCCATTCACTGGACATTTTAAACTCTAACTCCTTTTTGGTATCTGAGATGTCTTCAGGGCTTGCTATTCTGTTCCTTCTAAAAACAATATTTCCTAGACCTGGACGGCTGAGAATGGATTCATGTTGCACACAGCTGCCCCCTGCTGAAACCTGGAGCTGCTCTTTGAAGTCCCCTGAGAATGTGTCTTCTTCTTCCTCTCTGAACACATCCATCACATTCCTCTGCTCATTTTTGCGCTCCTTCTCTACCTGCTCTGATGTATCTTTATTCTTCTTGAACTTTATCTTGAAGGTATCTTTAATGCCCTTAGACAGTGACCCAAATGTGCTGGAAGCAGAAGCATTTGAAAGAGATGATCTGGAAAAAGTGCTCTTGGAAGAAAAAGTGCCAGATTCCTCTCTGTAGGTGCGGGCCATCTTATTTTCATGCTTCTCCTGGAGCCTCTCACACTCTTTGATCTGCCTCCTGGCATTCTTCTGAGACTGCTCCTTCAGCTTAGTGACCTTCTTTGGGTTCATGATGTTCTGGGCAGTAGCTGCCTTATCCAGGAGAGAAACACATTCATTCTGCTCTCTGCTAGCGGCAGCATCCAGTGGAGACTGTAAGTCATTGTCCAAGGCAAAGATGTTGGCACCAAAGTTGATTAGGAATGAGACGCAGTGGGCATGGCCATTGGAGGCTGCATAATGTAGAGGAGTGTTTCCCCAGATGTCACATCTATCAGGGTCCCCCCTAGAAAAGAAAATATGAAAAAAAAATGCTAATTTTTTTCTCTGAACAGAAGGTGCAAAAAATTAAAGAACAAAATGCATGTTAATCCTGAGTTGGCATTATTAGAAGATAGCTTCTGAAAGTCCAGATATGTGACATCCAGACATCACATGGTAAGAAACAGGAAGAGCCCATCTCTACTCTGGGTCTTATTTTTTAAAGCAGGAAAAGATTTCCAAAACACTCCCTCAAAAAACAACTTTCATGTCTCATTGTCCTGAATTGAGTCACATGCTTAATGAGAAGGAAATAGAGCTACCATGTTTAACTAAGATTAATTGAAATTTCTGGACTTCTGGTCAAGACAGTGGCATAAGCAGACATAGCTTGCCTCTTCATACAACCACATGATAATTACAACCAAAATATAGAACAACCATTACTCAGAACTGTCAGAAATCAAGTTGAATGGAAGTCTGACAACCACAGAATTAAAGAAAACACAACCATCCAGACTGGTATGAGGAGTGCAGGCTTAGAATAGGCTGGTCTCTTACATGTGTGGTGGATAAAAAATTCAAGAGGAATATCTCAGGAGCAAAGAGTCTCAGTCCCACACCAGGTGCCCCAAGCCCAAGGTTCCAGTGCCAGAAAGATAAATCCCCATAACTTCTGGCTGCAAAAACCAGTGGGGATTGAGTCAGTGGAAGAAACTTCTGGAACCCCAAGCAGTTGCTCTTAAAGAATCTACATACAGGCTCACCTTCTCAGACTCACTCCCTCTGAGCTCCAGCACTGGGGTAGAAGCTTGAAAGGCACCAATGACATACAGGTAGGAACTGAAGTGCCTGGCATTAAGGTGAGCAGAAGCCATTGTCCCTTTTCTAAACCTTCCACCCACAGAGCTGGCAAGCTGGTGCTATATACGAGACTCCATAACTTGGCTAACACTCTTTGACCTACCTTGGATATCCCCAGAGACTCTGTCCCACCCAATTTACAGACCTACCCAAGCTGCTTTTCCATGACTGGTGGCTCTTGACTTATGCATCACACCTTCCTAAATCCTATCAAACAAGCAAGAACTGGCTTCAGTGAGTCCCAGGCATGGCACTAGCAGAGTCCAGCCTAGATTCACAGCTTTGCTTTGTCTGGGAAACCCCAAGCCTAGCACAAATAGAGCTATCTCAGATTGCTTTATAGCTTAGGCAGGGTGGCCCTGTGAAAAACACGGGTGCGGGCTGACCTTGGCCTGCACCACCCAGGAAACCTCAGGGCCAGCATACTCAGTGGACAGTTACAGACCACATCAGAGCACTACCACCCTGCCCCTGGACAGAAGATCCTCCACAGAGGGTGGAGGTTGGTGGTAAGTGGTCACAGCCAGTCCTTGCAGCTGACTGGCCTGGATAAATCACTCCCATTGGCCTGTTAACAACAACCAAGGGTCAACTACAAGAGGAGAGTATACTTAGTCCACACAAAGGGTCCACCTTGATAGGGGAGGCTGTGCCACTGGACCCTACAGAATATATACTACATTAGGCCATGCTACCAAGACCGGGAGTCATAGCAGCTCTACCTAATACATAGAAACAAACAGGGAGGCTGTCAAATGAGGAGACAAAGAAACATGGCTCAAGTGAAAGAATGGATCAAAACTCCAGATAAGGAACTAAATGAAATGGAGATAAGCAATATGTCATATGCAGAGTTCAAAACACTGGTTATAATGATGCTCAAGGAAGTTAGTGAGGACCTCAACAGCATCAAAGAGATCCAGTCAGAAATGAAGGATACACTAATTGAAATAAAGACTAATTTAAATGGAGACAACAGTAGAGTGGATGAAGACAACAATCAAATCAATGATTTGGAACGCAAGGAAGCAAAAAACAAGCAATCAAAACAAGAAGAAAAAGAATCGGGATTCTGGCCAAGATGGAGGCATAGGTAGACACACAGTGCCTTCTCACACAACCAAAAGAATGACAACAAATTTAAAAACAAAAAACAACAAATTTTAAAACAAAAAACAACCAGAACTGACAAAAAATCAAACTGTATGAAAGTCTGGCAACCAAGGAGTTAAAGAAGAAACATTCATCCAGACCGGTACAAGGGGCAGACATGAGCAGCCAGGTGGAGAGGACTTGTGGCAAGGTGATGGCTGGAGGACTGGGTGGTCCCACACTCACAAGTAGATAAACTGGGAGGAACAACTGGGGAGCAAGATAGACCTAGCAACCCAGGGTTAAAGTACCAGTAAATAAAGACTCACAGACTCTGACTGAAAACACCTGTGGAGGTGAGGCAGCAGAGGGAGAAACTCCCAGCCTCACAGCAGAGTTTGTTGAAGAGACCCACAGGGACCTGGAACATACACAAACCCACATACACAGGAACCAGCAACAGAAGGGCCCAATTTTTTTGTGGGTAGTGGGAAAAGTGAATGGAAACTGGCAGAGAGCAGAACAAGCAGCACACTTCCTTCTTGGATGCCTCGCCCACATATAGCATCATAACGCACTGATGTGGGTTGCCCTGCTCTAGTGAACACCTAAGGCTCTGTCCCTAACTATATAACAGGTATGCAGAGACCAAAAAAAAAAAAAAAAAAAAAAAAAAAAAAAAAAAAAAAAAAAAAAAAAAAAAAAAAAAAAAAAAAAAAAAAAAAAAAAAAAAAAGAAAGAAAGAAAGAAAAAAAGCCCGAATGAAAGCCCAGATCAAAGTTCCAGAAAAAAATTCAACTAAGTGATCAAGAGACAGCCAACGTATCACTTCAAGGCACTGCTAATCAGAATGCTCACAGAATTGGTTAAATATGGTCACAAATTAGAAAAAAAATGAAGGATATGAGAAGTGAAATAAAGGAAAATGTACAGGGAACCAACACTGAAGGGAAGGAAACTGGGACTCAAATCAACAGTTTAGAGCAGAACAAAGAAATAAACTTTCAACCAGAACAGAATGAAGAAATAAGAATTCAAAAAAAAAAAAAATGAGAAGCTATGGAACCTCCAGGACATCTTTAAAGGGTTCAACATCCAAATCGCAGGGGTACCTGTAGGAGAAGAGGAAGAGCAAGAAATGGAAAAATTTTTTTGAAAAAATAATGAAGGAGAACTTCCATAATCCAGCAAAGGAAATAGACTTCCAGTAAGTCCAGGAAGCTCAGAGGATCCCAAAGAGGTTGGAATCAAGAAGGAACACACCAAAGCAAATCATAATTACATTAGCTAAGATTCTCCAAACACAAGAAAATGAACTCACAACAATCTAAAGCCTATAGGAAACAGGGAAAGGAGTCCTGAGAGGGAAGTTCATAGTGATACATGCCTACCTAAAAAAGATAGAAACATTTCAAATTAACAACCTAACCCTATGCCTACAAGAACTCGAAGAACAACAACAAAGACAGCCCAGAGCAAGCAGAAGGAAGGAAATAACCAAGATCAGAGCAGATTTAAACAACATAGAGTCTAAAAGCACAATTCTAAGGATCAATAAATCTAGGAGCTGATACTTTGAAAAGATAAACAAAATTGACAAGTCTTTAAACAGACTCATCAAGAAAAAAAGATTGAGTACACAAATGAACACAATCAGAAATGAAAGAGGAGAGATTACAACTGATACCACAGAAATCCAAAAGATTGTACAAAATTACTACAAAGAACTATATGCTGAGAAATTTGAAAACCTAGGTGAAATGGACAATTTTTTAGAAAAATATAATCTTCCAAAACTCAGTGAAGAAGAAGCAGAAAGCCTGAACCAACCAATAACAGCAGATGAAATTGAAGCAGTAATCAAAAAACTCCTGACACACAAAACCCCTGGCCCAGATGGTTTCACAGGAGAATTTTACAAAGCATTTAAGGAAGAGCTATCCTCTGTCCTTCACAGACTATTCCAAAATATACAAGAAGATGGAAGACTCCCAAACTCTTTTTATGAAGCCAGCATCATCCTAATCCAAAAACCAGATGAAGACATAACAAAGAAAGAAAACTTTAGGCTAATATCACTGATAAACAAATATACTAAAATCTTCAATAAAATATTGGCAAACTGCAGCCAGCAATATGTTAAAAAGATCATACAACATGACCAAGCGGGATTCATCCCAGGGATACAAGGATGGTACAATATTCACAAATCAATAAACATAATACATCACATAAACAAAACAAAAGACAAAAATTACATGATTGTAGCAAAGATGCAGAAAAACCATTTCATAAAGTACACCACCCATTTATGATTAAAACACTTAGCAAAGTGGGAATAGAGGAAGCATTCCTCAACATAATAAAGGCCATATAGGAGACACCTACAGCCAACATCATACTTAATGGGCAAAAACTAAAATCTTTCCCACTAACATCAGGAGCAAGACAAGATTGTCCACTTTCACCAATTCTATTCAACATAGCATTGGAAGTCCTAGCCACAGCAATTGGATGAGAAAAAGAAATAATAGGCATCCAAATTGGAAAGAAGGAAGCAAAACTGACATTGTTTGCAGATGACATGATAGTATACGTAGAAAATCCTATAGACTTTTCCAAGAAAATGCTTGACTTAATAAACGAATTTGGCTAGACAGCAAAATACAAAGTCTATATTCAGAAATTAAAGTCATTTTTGTACACCAACAATGAAATATCAAAAATGGAAATCAAGAAAAAAAATCCCATTTGATATAGCAACAAGAAAAATAAAGTATCTAGGAATAAACCTAACCAAGGAGGTAAAAGATCTGTACTCAGAAAACTACAAAACACTGAAGAAAGAAATTAAGGAAGACACAAACAAATGGAAGCATGTACCATGTTCATGGATTGGAAGAACAAACATCATCCAAATGTCCATACTACCCAAAGCAATTTGTAGATTCAATGCAATCCCTAGGCTGGAGACTAGGCAACTGCTAAGAGTGCAGCTCAGGAAGAGAGAAAAGCTAAATTAATCCCCCCTCAGCCTGCTGCAGCAAGGAACACCAGCAGAACTGGCTTGGCCTGTTTGAAACCAGCAGGAAGCTCATTTTTAAATTATTTTTCTTTTAATTCCTTCTTATGTTCCTTCCTTCTGTCTTTTTTTTATTCTTTCTTCCTTTCCTTTCTTATTCTTTCTTCCCTCCTTCCAATTTTTTTCTTTTTCTTTAAAATTTCCACAATAAACCTGGAGTTGTGAAAGGATCAGAGTTGGACCCAAAGAGGGGTCATCCCAACAACTGACACAGTAAGACAAATTTCACTTTGCTACTTCCAGAGGACTTGCAAGTTATTGTATATTTATATTATTATTGTTTTCATTATTCTTACATCTCTTACTTGATTAGCATTTTTGTAATTCTCTTCTTTCTATTTACTCTTCTTCACTTAGTTTGTTAAGCTACACTCTTTGGTTTCCCTTATTCTCTCTTTCATTGTATTTTTAAATATCCATCTTTCACTTCACTTGTGTTCCAATAGTACACTACTCTAGGTCCTGTATTTCCTATTCTTGTTATTCAGATCACATACATTCTTTCATATGATTGTTGCTCCATTACTACTGTAAATAATTGCTATTCCATACAATTGTAAATACTACACATCACTGCTCCCAGATCTTAGTTCACTTCACTGTTTTCTGACCTTTATTACTGTTGTGGTTAATTCTATTCTCTCACAAACTACACCTATTTTCTATCCTTTACTCTCACTTGATCTCATAATCTGACCTCCCACAAGCTCACTGCTTTCTAGATCCAACTCACAATTCTTCTCCCCCAAACAAGACCCTTATCTTTTTTCTACCCCTTCTAAAAAACAGCTAGTTGGGTCATGGTTAACACTATACATATCCAGAGGATATCCTATCCCTTCTCTATGGGTTGGTACTTTAATACCATAGAATACACTACCACTGTCTTAAACCACTTTGCCTTCCCCATACAACTAATCACAAAAAAGAGTAGGTCAGAGCTGTGAAGACCAGTATACCTGATGGAAGAGGAAAACCACCAAAAAAGGAACCACCAACAGATAACAACAGAAGAAGGTGAAGGAGGGAGTGGAAGCCACACTACCCTCTGCCCAGGACCAATCTGAAAATACAAGTAAATGGTGGAGAAATTATCCAGAACAAACAACTGAACAAGAGCAAGAGAAGCCTCAAAACCCTGTACACACAGAAGACCTAACTTCAACACAACATGTCAGCACCTGAAAAACAGAATACAAGATGTGGGGGATGGAGTGACCCTGAGTTAACCAACTGGAGGGAAAGACCCACCAAAGAAAGACTCAACAACAATTAAAACCCAAATACATACAGAGAGCAAACATAAATGACATCCCAAGACCAACAAGCTCATGAGATCAAGGAGAATGCACCACTGAATCTCACAGGTCTTCTACCAGAGAAGTTCACACCACAAACCTAGTGAGTCAAAAGAGATCACTCTAAGAAGCAGAGGCTAAAAAGAAGAGTCTCACAAACAATGGAAAGACAAAGAAATTATCCCCAAATGAAAGGAAAGTAGGGAGCCTCAGAAAGAATAAGACAAATGGATGCAAGTCAACTATCAGATACTGAGTTCAAAGCAATGGTTATCAGGAATATTAATGAGTTCATAGAGAATTACCAAAAACTACAAGGAAACTGCAATGGACTAACTGCAAACTATATCAACATGAAAAAGAAAACAGAAACTGTCAACAACGGCCATGAGGAAATGAAGAATACAATTTCTGCACTGAAGAACACAGTAGAAGGAATCAAAAGCAGGCTAGATGAAGCAGAGGATCAGACCAGCGAGCTGGAGGACAATGTAGAAAAAAACACCGAGAAAGAGCAAGAAAAAGAAAAGAGGCTCAGAAAGAACAAAGATGGGTTAAGGGAAATGCAAAACAACATGAAATGTGATAATATCCATATACTTAGGATACCAGAAGGAGAAGAAGAAGGGCAAAGGATAGAAAACCTGTTTGAAAAATAATGATGATGAAAACTTCCATAATTTGATAAGAGAAAAGGTCACACAAATCCAGAAAACAAAGGGAGTACAAATCAAGAGGAACCCAAAGAGGCCCACTTCAAGACACATCATAAATAAAATGCCAAAATTACAAGGCAAAGAGAGAATCTTAAAGCCAGCAAGGGAAAACAGGAAATAACATACAAGGAAGCCCCAATGAGACTAGCAGCTGACTTATCAATGGAAACGCTCCAAGCCAGAGGGAATGGCAAGAAATATTCCAAGTAAGGGAAACCAGAGGCCCACAACCAAGACTACTTATTTGAGAGCAGCAAAGGTCTCAATTAAAATGGAAGGCCAAATAAGGACCTTCCCATACCAAAGGTGCCTCAAAGAATATACCTCTATCAAACCACCTCTGCAAGAGATACTAAAATGCCTGCTTTCAGAACAGGAAGAAAAACAGTGAGGGAGAGAGAAACACAAGTATGAAAAATGGCAATAAAAAACTGCCTATCAATAATAACCTTAAACATAAATGGATTAAATGCCCCAATCAAAAGACATAGAATAGCTGAATGGATAAGAAAGCAAGACCCACACATATGCTGCCTACAAGAGACCAACCTGAGGACAAAAGAACTACACAGACTGAAAGTGAAGGGCTGGAAACAGATTTTCAAAGCAAACGGACAGGGGGAAAAAGCCAGGGTAGCAATACTCATATCAGACAAAATAGACTTCAAAAAAAGGGCCATAAAAAGAATCACAGAAGGTCACTTCATAAAGCTCAAGAGAAGAATCCATCAAAAAGATATAAACATTGTAAATACATATGCACCCAACATAGGAGCACCCAAATACATATAGAAAATCTTAGGGAACTTCAAGAAAGATATTGACAGCAACACAATTATAGTAGGGGATTTCAACACGCCACTGACAAAAATGGACAGATCTTCCAAACAAAATATCAACAAAGATATGGTGGCATTGAACAATGCCCTAGATGAAATGGACTTAACTGATATATATAGAGAGAGCCTTTCATCCCAAAGAAGCTAAATACACATTCTTTTCAAATGCACATGGAACATTTTCAAAGACAGACCATAGGATAGGACACAAAACAACCCTCAACAAATTCAAGAAAACTGAAATCATATCAAGCATTTTCTCTGACCACAAGGGACTGATAATAGAAACCAACCCCAAGGGAAAAAACCAAAACACTCAAACTCATGGAGATTGAATAGCATGCTATTAAACAATGAATGGGTCAAGAATGAAATTAGAGAAGAAATCAAAAAGTTTCTGGAAACAAATGAAAATGAACTCACAACAACACAAAACTTATGGGGCACAGTGAAGGCAGTCCTGAGAGGGAAGTTCATAGTGATACAGGCCAACCAAAAAAGATACAAACATTTCTAATAAACTACCTAACCCTATGCTGTAGGAACAACAACAAAGACAGTCCAGAGAAAGCAGAAGGAAGGAAATAACCAAGATCAAAGTGGAATTAACTGAAATGGAGACTAAAAGCACACTTCTAAGGATCAATGCATCCGGAAGCTGTTTTTTTTTAAAGAAAAACAAAATTGACAAACCTTTAAGCAGGCTCATGAAGAAAGAAAGAAGACCCACAAAAACACATTCAGGAATGAGAGGAGAGATTAAAATGATAACACAAAAATATGTAGGACTGCAAGAAATTACTACAAAGAACTATATGCCAAGAAATTTGAAAACCTAGGGTAATGGACAAATTTCTAGAAAAATATAATCTTCCAAAACTCAATGAAGAAGAACCAGAAAACCTGAACAGACCAATAACAGCTGATGAAATTGAAGCAGTAATCAATAAACTCCCAACGCACAAAAGTCCTGGACCAGATGGTTTCACAGGAGAATTTAAAAAAGCATTTAAGGATGAGCTGACCCCTATTCTACATAGACTCTTCCAAAAAAAATTCAAGAAGATGGAAGACTTCCAAACTCTTTTATGAAGCCAGCATCATCCTAATCCCCAAACCAGATAAAGACACAACAAAGAAAGAAAACTTCAGGCCAATATCGCTGATGAACACAGACATTAATATCATCAACAAAACATTGGAAAACTGCATCCAGCAATACATAGAAAAGATCATTCACCATGATCAAGTGGGATTTATCCCAGGGATGCAAGGATGGTACAATATTTGCAAATCAATAAATGTAATACATCACAAAACAAAATGAAAGATAAAAATCACATTATCATATCAATAGATGCAGAAAAAGCATTTGATAAGGTACAGCATCCATTTATGACAACAACAACAAAAAAAAAACCTTAGCAAAGTGGGAATACAGGGAGCATTCCTCAATGTAATAAAGGCCATATACAAGAGACCTACAGCCATCATCATACTCAATGGGCAAAACCTTATAAATTTCCCACCAAAATCAAAAACAAGGCAAGGATGCCCGCTTTCTCCACTCCTGTTCAACATAGTATTGGAAGTTGTAGTCACAGCAATCAGACAAGAAAAAGAAATAAAAGGCATCCAATTTGGAAAGGAGGAAGCAAAACTGTCATTGTTTGCAAATGACATGATAGTGAACATAGAAAATCCTATAGGCTCCACCAAAAAACTATTTGACCTAAAGTGAATTTGGCTAAACAATGGGATACAAAGTGAATATTCAGAAATCAAAGGCATTTTTGTACACCAGCAATGAAATATCATAAACAGAAATCAGGAAAAAAATCCCATTTGATATAGCAACAAGAAAAATAAAGTACCTAGGGATAAACCTAACCAAGGAAGTAAAAGACTTGTACTCAGGACTCCTGGCCAAGATGGAAGCATAGGTGGACACACTGTGCCTCCTCGCACAACAAAGATTAAGAACAACAAAGATTTAGAAGCAAAAAAAACCCCAAAACCAGATCTGACAGAAAATTGACCTGTAAGGAAGTTTGACAGCCATTTATCCAGACTGGTAGGAGGGGCAGAATCTGTGGCCTACAGAGAGGGATCACAGGAGAAAGAGGTCGTTGGCAGTCCTGGGTACACAGGTGGCAGGTAGCAGACCCCGGGACATGCAGGCGATGACTAGCAGACCCTGGGCTCGAAGGTAGTGGCTAGCAGACCCTGGGTGCACAAGGTGGTTGGCTGATCACAGACACACATTTGTGCACAGATAAACCAGGCAAAAATGGGGGGACAGAATGCACAACCCAGGGCCCCGGTGCCAGGAAATAAAGCCTAAAAACACTGATTGAAAACATTTGTGGGGGTTGAGGTGCTGGGAGAGACTCCTGGCATCACAGGAGAGTTCATTGGAGAGACCCACAGGGTCCTAGAGCATACACAGGCCCACCCACCAGGGAGGCAGCACCAGAAGGGCCCAGTTTGCTTGTGGGAAACAGCTGAAGGAACTGAAATATGAGAGAAGGGAGCAAGTGACATTGTTCCCTCTCTGACCCCACCCCCACATACAGCGTCACAACCCAGTGACTGGGTTGCCCCATATATATGTATGGCTCAAGTGGAAGAACAGATCAAAGCTCCAAAGCCAATACTTCTAAGCGACCAAGAGATAGCCAACCTATCAGATGCACAATTCAAAGCACTGGTAATCAGGATGCTCATAGAATTGGTTGATTTGGGTCACAAATTAGATGAACAAATGAAGACTACACTAAGTGAGATGAAGAAAAATGTACAGGGAACCAATAGTGATAGGAAGAAAACTAGGACTCAAATCAATGGAGTGGACCAGAAGGAAGAAAGAAGCAAACAGAAAAGAATGAAGAAACCAGAATTTTAAAAAATGAGGAGAGGCTTAGGAACCTCCAGGACATCTTTAAACATCCCAACATCCAAATTATAAGGGTACCAGAAGGGGAAGAGGAAGAGCAACAAGTGGAAACTTATTTGAATAAATAATAAAGGAGAACTTCCCCAATCTGGCAAAGGAAATAGACTTCCAGGAAGTCCAAGAAGCTCAGAGAGTCCCAAAGAAGTTGAATCCAAGGAGGAACACACCAAGGCACATCATAATTACATTAGCCAAGATTAAAATGAAGGAGAGAATTCTAGAAGCAGCAAGGGATAAGGGGACAGTCACCTACAAAGTAGTTCCCATCAGATTGTCAGCTGATTTCTCAAAAGAGAACTTACAGGCAAGAAAGGGCTGGAAAGGCATATTCCAAGTCATGAAAGACAGGACCTACATCCAAGATTGCCCTATCCAGCAAAGCTGTCATTTAGAATGGAAGGGAAGATAAAGCACTTCTCAGATAAGGTCAAGTTAAAGGAGTTCATCATCATTAAGCCCTTATTACATGAAATGTTAAAGGGACTTATCTAAGAAAAAGAAGATCGAAACTGTGAACAGTAAAAAGACAGCAACTCACAGTTATTAACAACCACACCTGAAACAAAAGCAAACTAAGCCAACATCTAGAACAGGAGCAGAACCACAGAAATGGAGACCACATGGAGGGTTAGCAACAGGGGAGTGGGAGGAGAAGAGAGAGGGAAAAGGTACAGAGAATAAGTAGCATAGATGGTAGGTAGAAAATAGATAGGGGGAGGGTAAGAATAGTGTGGGAAATGTAGAAGCTAAAGAACTTATGACACATGGACATGAACTAAAGGGAGGGAATGTGGGTGGGAGAAGGTGTGCAAGGTGGAGGGAAATGAAGGGGGGAAATGGGACAACTGTAGTAGCATAATCAATAAAATTTAAAAAGAAACAAGAAAATAAATAAATAAAAATGTTATTTAAAAAAAGACTTGTACTCAGAAAAGTACATAACACTAAAGAAAAAAATGAAGGTAGACACAAACAAATGGAAATAAGTACCATGCTCATGGCTGGGGGAATTAACATCACCAAAATGTCCATACTATCCAAAGTGATTTATAGATTCAATGCAATCCCTTTAAAGTACCAAAGACATGTTTCACAGATAAATAGCAAATATTCCAGAAATTTTCAAGGAACCATAAATGACCCCAAATAGCTGCAGCAATTTTGAGAAAGAAGAACAAGGTAGGAGGGAAAGCAACACCTGATATCAAACTCCATTACAAGGCCTCAGTAATCAAAACAGCTTGGTACTGGCATAACAGAATAGACACATAACAATGGAACAGAATAGAGAGCCCAGAAATAAACCCAAGTCCCTGTGGTCAATTAATATTTGACAAAGGGGGCAGAGGCATAAAATGGAGTGAAAATATCCTGTTCAACAAATGGTGTTAGGAGATTTGGACAATTACATGGAAAAAAATGAAAATCACAACTTACACCATGTACAAAAATAAATTCAAGGTGGATAAAAGACTTAAGTATAAGTCATGACACCATAAAAGTCCTAGAGAAAAACATTGGCAGGAAAATCTAAGAGATTCTATGCATCAAAATCATCACTGATGTGTCCCCTAGAGCAAGGGACATAAAGGAAAGAATAAACTAATGGTATGTCATCAAATTAAAAAACATCTTCATGGCTAAAGATAGCAGCATTAAAATTTAAAAAAAAACCAGCAATTTTGGAAAACGTATTTGCCAATGATACCTCGGATAAAGGTCTGATCTCCAAAATATATAAAGAACTCACATGATTCCACTCCAGGAAGACAGACAGCACAGTTAACAAATGGGCAAAAGTCCTGAACAGACAATTCTCCAAGGAAGACATACAGAGGGCCCAGAGCCATATGGAAAGATGCTCAGCATCACTAGCCATCAGAGAGATGGAAATTAAAACCACAATGAGATGCCACTTCACACTGGTGGGAATGGCTATCATAAACAAATCAAAAAACAACATGTGTTGGGGGAAGATGTGGAGAAAAGGGAACCTTAGTGCATTCTTGGTGGGAATGCAGACTGGTGCAGCCACTGTGGAAAACAGTATGGAATTTCCTCAGAAAACTAAAAGGGGAACTGCCTTTTGACCTAGCAATTCTGCTGCTGGGATTATATTGAAAGAACCCTAAAACAGCAATCCAAATGTATCTATTCACCCCAATGTTCATAGTAGCAAAATTTACGATAGACAAGTGCCAGAAGCAACCTAAGTGTCTTTCAGTGAATGATGGGATCAAAATGGATCAAAATATATGGTACATTTAAAGAATGGAATATTACCCAGAAGAGAGAAACAAGGAGCTCCTACCATTTGCAAAACCATAGATGGAACTGGAGAGCATTATGCTAAGTGACATAATCCAGGTGGTGAGGGACAAATTCCATATAATCTCACCTTTAACTGGAACCTAATCAACAACAGCAACAAAAGTAAGCAAAATATACCTAGAAACATTGAAATTAAGAACAATCTGATGTTAACCAGAAGGGAGGTTGGAGGGAATAATGGGGGGAAGAATTTTAAGGAACAACTATAAAGGACACATGGACAAAATCAAGGAGGGGGAGGTCTAAAGTTAAGGGAGGGAGGTGGGTTTGGCTGAGGTGGGGGGGAGTCATGAGAGAAAAGTGCAGACAACAGTAATTAAACCACAGTAATATAATTAATTTAAAAATTGTAAATTTACTTAAAACATTATAAGATTTTTTTATGACTCCATGTTCAATGTCACATAAAATAAATGAAACTGTGCTCTCACAAACAAACAAACAAATAAACAACCCTGAATATAGAAACATGTGGGTGTTGTGGTGGCGGGAGAAACTCCCAGCCTCACAGGAGAGTTTGTTGGAAAGATCCACAGGGTCCTAGAATGTACACAAAACCACCCCCACTCCTGGAATCAGCACCAGAAGGGCCCAATTTGCTTGTGGGTAGCAGAGGACATGACTGAAGGCCTCCTGAGAGCCAAGCAAGAGGCATTGCTCCCTCTCACACCCCACCC
>PVKU01010721.1:18275-49584 GCA_004027475.1 Anoura caudifer | reverse complement strand
AGAGGAGAGGAGAGGAGAGGAAAGGAAAGGAAAGGAAAGGAAGGAAAGTATCTCAGCTGTTCTCTGCAGCCTGGTAAATAGAGAGCATGGAAAATGTGGACACCACAGGCAATGCCCCACATCAGCGGGGAAAGCTACTGGTGACTTACTCAATTCCTGCAAAGGACCCACCTTCCCTTCCAATATTCAGCTATCACAATGAAAATATTTTAAGGGGGACTATGCCTTAAAAACACAACTATTTTTGTGGTATACCTGAAGAACACAAAAAAAAAATGAAAAGATTTTTAAATAGAAAAACACATACATATATATTATTGTCATAAAGGATTGAGCAAAAAGGAAAAAGGACGCATGGACATGGACAGCAGTGTGGTGATTGCAGAGGGGCAGGAAGGGACTAAATGGTAATGGAAAAATACAATAAAACATATTTTTAAAAGATAAATGAAATAAAAATGTAAAAGGTAATAATTATTGGCAATAATTTTGCAATTAATTTAATTGTTAAATTTTAATCCACTTGTCTGATTTCTTAATTTAAAAATGAAAAATAATAAATAGCCAAACAAAATCTAAGCAAACACTAAGCAAATAAAAATACTGGTTGAGTAACACAATTTATAAAAAGTATACAGACTTTGTCTCAAACAATAGTGCTTAAAGTTTCTAAACCAATTCCAAGGTAGATTTGTCCTCCTGGGACTCCTGAGGTTTATAAGGCGTGAAACTAACCTGCATGAAATGTATGTCCTACAAGTCGGGTGCGTGGAGGTCGGGTGTAGACCAGCGACTTGGGAAGGTTGCAGGACTGTGTTTGTTAGGTGGGGCTGGGGGTGGTTGTAGGATATCTATACATGTTTGACACAGTAGCTGAGAAGACACTGACCTCATCACATAACTATGTACAGGCATCTTAGGACACCTTACATTTAAGAAACGTAGCAGGGGCCCCTCTTCCCCCTCAAGGCATTGGTTGCCATCATTTGACCTTTGACAATATCTCTGTTTTTATTATTATATTAAATAAAGTGAAATCTTGAAACTTAAGTGCTAGATTTTACTTTATATAAAATTTCTAAATTTCCCATTATAGCAATAAAGTTAGATGAATCTGGTATATCCACATATACATATCTATGCATGATTCAGTGGAAACTCATATACACTGTTCTTTTCAAGATCAAAAGCCTTCACAACTTTTCAACTTTGTATCCTAAAAAAGGAATTTAAGGCATCCAAAATGATAGAATAGTTTGAGAGTAGCCTAAATACCACCTTGGAGATTTTAACACCACTGCCATAGCAAGAAATGAAGAGTAGAGTGTATAGTAAGGAGGAATAGTCATGGCTCATCAGCTCAGAAAGTGCTTTTCCTGAAATACCACTCTTTATGGTAGCATTTTGAAATGGGTTTGAGGGGAAAAAAAATCTTCCTGAGAACGTACTTTGATAAACAAGCAGAAGCTATTTTCAATCAAAATCTTTTCTGAGAGATGTTATTTTTTCCTCTCAAAATTTTTTATGTATTCTATTTGCATTTTTAGATAAAAGAAAAATAGGAGTAAATTGACACACCTAGTTTGAAAAGAAATTGGAAATATATGGTGACATTACAAGTTAGATCTCTCAAAAAGAAAAACGCTGTTTTAATTGTTTACCATGGTTTTCTAAATTAGATACTTTTAATTTAACTTAAGGAGCTCTAGAATGAATTTAATACTCTTATCAAATTCAGTTCCAGTGTGTAAAGACATGAAATATATTTGTCCTAGGCAATAATGAGCTTTCTTATTTTTTAAAGTATAGCTTTTTGTTAATAAAATAAAAGTGCATTACAAATCTCCATGTTTATAATTTCATGCTCCAGCTTCATCTACCATTTCCACAGCTCTACCATTGCCTCGAGTAATCACTATAACACCTTTTAATTAGCTGTGGCCCAAGATTTTCAAAACAAATTCCATAGAATGGTCAGAAAATTCCTGGACCTGAAATTGAACTTGAGATATCCTTTTAGCTTCTGCATAATCCAGTGAGAAAAATAATTTAAAATTTAAATTATATTTTCAACAAATGAGGAAGTAATGTTCCATTATATTACGTGTCTAAAATTTGATGTTAGTAGGATAATAAGATAATAGAAATTAGAAATGTCATAGATAAATTTTGGATTTCAGACACTGCTATGAGTTGTTCAGGATAGAGGGAAGTATCATTACCTGGAAAACAGCTGCTATGCCTCAGTATTGAGGGATACCTAGCTTTAAAGTCTAATTTTCCCTGGTAATGGAGAATGAGCAGCAAAGATCTCCTATATGTCACTTCATACCTATTATCTTTTAACCTGGTTTTTTAGAATAAAAGCTGCATGACTTAGTTAAAGGATTACTGGGCATTGTTGGAGAGATGGTCCAAGTGGGCCCACAATGGTCTAGTTTATGTGATGTGCTGGCCCAGGGTAGATTTGTTGAGGAGCCATATGGAAGAAAGAGCAATAAGCCCTAACATTTATCAAGATAAACCCTGTGCTGGACACTTTTTATGTATTATTTTATTTATTCCTCTATATCACCTTCCAAGTAAGTTTAATTCATGAACCTGCACCATGTTTTAGTTCCCACTGAAAATGGCTGACATCAGAACTGGACTATAAACCCAAGATTGAATTATCTCCATCAAACCTGACTGTCTTCTTAGAGTGTCATGATCTATAGAACACCCTCATATTCTCTGGTGAAGAACTCAAGTTTTCAATGTTGTGATTATGAAAAACAAATGAAATAGGTTAAATCCGTTCATAACTGAGATGTGATAGGCTGTGCATGTGCCGGGTTAGGGAACATTCAGATCTTAAATACTAATGAATAACATTTATTCCCTGCTTTATCATTAACTGTATTCACGTACACAAATAACCTTCTCTGAGTATTTTTCTTCAGCTTCAACATTCCCTTCTTGTAAAGGATCAGATGAGATAGTGTGTTTAATGGACTTTTATTAAACCAGAAAGCATTATGCACAGTTTTATTACAAATAAAGAATTATTATTGGAGTAGTAGTTCAATACTTAAATACCTGTAACCCAGGTATTACAGGTTCCAGCAGAAGTACACCTGCTTGAGTGTGGTTGGTAGAGTAATAATATGGGTGTAATAATTTATAGTTTTAATTTGAACATGTCACCTAAAATGTCACATGATGTGCTTGAGTGTGATATTATCACATTACAGAATTACATGCTTATGATTTTGTAATAAAATATTTTGTAATAAAAAGGGGGAGTTATTAGTGCTCAGTCCTGTATAATGGTACCTTAAATTTTATCTTAAATATGAATGCTTTAAGCTTCAGTATTAAGCACATAAGAATATTTATCACTTACAAAGAGATATATGGTTTCCCCGAACTTTTTTTGTATCATGCTATTCTTTAGGTATTTTTTAATTTTATATTTTTGATAGAAATGTGATTTTGAGCTGAAAACATTTTTCTTTCCTCTCTCTTTTACCATGCGAAAAATGGCAGCACAAGTATAAAAAATAAAAATTGGCAGCTGACACTGCTTAGAGTTATGACACCACAGGGAAAGTTTGATATATTGACAACCTCAAAACCACACGCCCTGTGGCTATGTGACAAGAATGATCCACTGCCATCAAATTTTCCAGTTTTTAAAAAGGAGGCTCTGATCCAGACTTTTTACAATTAAATCTAAAAATCAGTTTACCAATTAGTCATACGTGTGCATGCATGTGTGTTTGATTATTAGTTAAGAACATCATTGTGAAGAATAGGCAGTCAGTGACAGTGACAAGAAGTCCAAAGGCTCAGCAGTAACCTCACAGAGAGATGATATAACCCAGGCACTAAAATGAGAAGAGGAAAGAAAGAAAGAAGCACATGAATTTGAGATGTCCTATTTCATAAGCGGAACTAATATAATTGACTGATTAAATGCAAGGGCAAAGGAAAAGAAGGCTTTTAAATGACCATGAGGGTTTTTGCTTGAGTATCTGGGTAGGTGGTGCTTTGTTTTACCATTATAGGGAACACTAAGGTGAAGCTGATTTAGAGCCAGGGAAAACAACAAGTATTTGTTTTTGTCATGTTAAATATAACACTCATATTTATGTAATTGCAACTTTCAAATGTGTATCTGTGTTTCTAGTGAATATCAAAACTGTTCTGAAAGGATGTACCCTAAGACCCAACCCAAGAAGTCTATCTGCCACTATTCCGATGAGGACAGAAAAGATCGTCTAAGAGCATATGGGCTTGTGAGTACAGTTTTCCATTCTGAGCTCTGCAGAATTACTGACCCTCCATTTAAGATGGTTACAGAGCTCTGTATAGTTTTCAGAAGCTCAACTGTGTGTTCAGTTATTACAGGAAAGGGCCCATTTTGGGCATTTGTTTGGCACATCGGAGCTCTGCATGAAAACATGTACTTCCCTGCCTGCCAAAGGGAGACATTGTTTGAGAAGCTTGTTGGGCAGTCTCTCCAGGAGCAAAATCAAAAACCACTGGGGCCAGTGGAAATCCTCCTGATTTGAATAAATAAAGCCTGCAAAGGGTATTTAGACAGAAAGTGTGACATCCAGGTACTTCACACCAAATAAAAATACAAGAAATGGGAAGCTAAAACAATTTGGAACTATTGATATGGAGCAGGTCAGGGAGCAAGACAGACCAGAGAAAAGCACAAAAGAGCTGGGGTGAGCATTATATACGATGTGGAGCATATCCACCTGTATGACCAAGATCATGTTCTGGAAGAGTGAAAACCCTCCTTCTTTTACAGACATTGCGTCTTAGTAGGATGCTATAGACAGTAAATATACAAATAAATTAATACGAAATGGTGAATGCTATAAGCATAATAAAGCAAGATAAAGAAAAAGAAAAGGATAAGCTGGAGGGGGTTTTATTAGTTAAGGTGTCAGAGAAGATTTATTTGATTTGATAACTGCTAAAACTGACTGTTTGTGCTCCCCAGAATTCATGGAGCGGTAATTCCCAATGTGGGGGCCTTAGGAGGTGGGGCCTTTGGAAGATGATTCAGTCATTAGGGTGGACTCCTCATCAATAGAATTAGCGCCTTTATAAATGAGACCCAGAGAGCCAGCTCCCTTGGCCACTTCTGCTATGTGAGGATACGGCCAAAAGACTGCTAATCAATGAAACATGAAGTGAGTTCACCAGACACCAAATCTGCTGGTACCTTGATCCTGGCCGTCTGATTTCCAAAACTCTGAGAAATACATTTCTATTGCTTATAAGCCACCCAATCTATAATATTTTGGTATAGCAACCCAAAGGAACGCAGACAGGGACTTTTTATATATGTTATAAATATTTTTCCCATTCTATTTTTCTTTGAACCTCATTTATGATGAATTTTATATAGGCATTAAAATTTTGAAATTTTCTCAAAAGTCAATAACTATTTTATATGTTTTTAAAAAGGAATTTATATGCCTCCACATCATAAAATTCTACTCCGTTTTTAAAGTATTTTCCATGTATTATAAAAAGTGACAATGTAACTATTTTGGTATGGGTGATTTTTTAAAAATTATTTATAAATTAATTGATACCTACATATTTTAAATGTCACTTAAGCCTATTAAATTGTCATATGCACATGCATCTCTTCTATACTTATTTTGAAGCTTGGAAAGAGGAAGGCTTTGAAGATGTAGAGTACTATCCCAAACCTTCCTGGAACATATTATTTGAGGCCATGAAGTATAATCAAAACTCAGTGAGGGTTTTCTTTAGGTATTTCCATAAGGCTTAGAAACATTTTTAAAAAGCATACTTTATATTTCTTGAATAAAATGCAATTTGACCATTAGAAGAAAGTATTATGCATAATTTACTTTGTAATTATAAAATAAAATATTCCAATTTCTTTTTTTAGTATGTTATTTATATTACATTTTATTTGTATGTGGGAGTTACTTTGATTAGTTAGTATAAATCACTGCTGCTAATTACTCTCCTCAGCTCTACATTTCATAGAAACAAAAATTGATATTTCCTTATATATAATACTGCCTGGTTACCTGATTTATTAGTAAACATGTTTTATATAAAAATAGTGTTCAATATCAATAGAATGTGTTTTCAACTTAAGTTGTAGGGAAAAAATGACATTGCTGGTACTAACATGCTTCTTCAAAAAAATCTGCCTTAGTTGACAATATAAATGTTATAATTAATCAAATGTCTTTTCCTTTGATCACAAAGAAGTACTCATCCAGATGCTTAGACAATTTTTAAAAATTATATTTGACTCAAATTTACATATTTGCTTAATTTGTCACTCATATTTCTCATCGTAATGTATTTCTTTGCTATTTGCTGTATTTTTACTGCATTAAGTTTATTTAAAAAACTGCCTCAAATTTTCTGTGACATAAATCTTAGTGAAGTTATATTTATGACCTATTTAGACAACTTAAAATATAGCAGCACAAGAATATAAGAATCTGTGGAAACATCAGTACACTGATGTGTACATTAGTACACATCAGTGAAGTGTACTAATGATGAGAGAAATAAAACAAACCTGGGGTAAAGCACATGCCATAAGCTTCCACAGACTTGTTCGTGGGCCACCGAGTTGCTCTGAACTCTCTAGCAATTGCTGTCAAGGGAGAAAGATCCTCAGTTACGTGATTCACAGAGCCCGAAGTTAAGACAAAATTAGGGGAGTCTGTCTTATTTCTAAGACTCCAGTGAATTGTGTCCCATGAATCCTCACAAAGACCATACATTGTGATGTATAGAACACTATCATCAAATACTGCTGCAATAAATAACTCCAATCTTTGTTTTCTAGAAATGCCTACAGAGAAGAGATTTTATGTTGCTAATTCAGGGTATCCCATATGTTTTAACCATAAGCTATTAGTAGACAGAGTTAATTCCTTAGTGTGAAAGCTGAGGAGCCAAATGAAGATTCATGCCTAACTGGTAAGCTGCTTTACCTACATATAATTATAAGTGGGTGACATAAACAAATAAATAATAATTAATTCCAGTTTTAGGACTAAAAACACAACATTTTCTTTAGTGGATATGACCTAGTGAATGATATGCGCAATGCCTATCCAATACATTGTCACCCCATATAACAGTAGAGCAAAATGTTTTATAATAAGGTTTAACTGTGATTTAAACTGAACAAGGCAATTACATTTCTCTAAATGGAAAATGGAATTGATAGGATTTAACCTGCAGGGATATTATAAAAATAACTGTAATGAGTGCTTGAGAGGCACTGTGTGTATAGGTTCTGTAAGAATTCTCGGCAGTGCATGTATCCACATAAAGAAATAATACTGACAAAGTATCGTAAGACTGTTGCAGTTCTGTTTAATTACTCAGCTTCCTATATTACCATAAATATTTATTAATCCTTTAGAATTGCACCTTAGGCTTTAATGCCCTTTAACCAAGGCTTTTAAAGATATATAATAAAACTACCAAAGACACCAACAACCATAAAAATCACATATCAATATAATACCATTTTAAGTAGCGAATATGCCTTACTGCTGCCTTGATAGAGTAGGCATTTGCTTAAATGTGTAGTTTCTACAGCAAGTATTTGAAACATTTTCTACCACTTAAAGCTGTCTATGCACTTAGCATAGGAAATGGACTAGTGTGAAAGAATATTGGTCTCTCTCTACATATGGATATATATGGATATATGTATATAAATGTGTACATGTATATATATGAGTAATATATACATATACAGAGAACAATATTAAAATCTATATTCAAATATACGTATATATTTGAGCTATGACAATACCACCGATAGCCTAGCGTACATATATTTTAAACAGTTTTTGTAGAATCTCTTTTGTTTTGATCCAACCATTTTTCTCATAGCTAATGGAACATAATGATGAGTTCCCTAAATTTGAATTTATAATCTGTGACAAATGAAGAATTAAAATGGCACCAATTGAGATAGCATGTATTACTACCTTAGTTTGATTAGCACTATGATCTCATGTAATCAGGCAGGAAGATAAAATAAAATTTAAGTATCACTGCCAAAAACATACTCGTGGATTTCTACATTTCATTTATGGGAATTGAATAATTTCTCATTATTTGCATTATAAGAATCTATATTTCTTAAAACTATTATTATCCAAAGTTCAGTAATCATTATATCAAGACTATTCAATGTTAAATTAATGACAAAAATACATTTCTTAAACATTTCAAAAGAAGTTCAATGTCATTGTTCTGATACAGGAACTTATCACTATAGTTCCGTTTATACACCATCAGTGCTGTCATTTCTAGTGCTATTTCAAATGTGAGGTTTTTATTAGGAGGAATCCTTTAGAATCATTTCAACACAGTTTAAGAATTCTTATATTATTATGTGATACAATTTATTATGGCAGTAAATGACATTTTCAAGATGAAATAAAAATAGGGTTCAACTTTATTTACAAGAATGATATATTCCCTTTGACAATTTTCTTTTGAAATTTTTCTCCCACATCTTAATAAACTGAATTTTATGCAAAATATCAATAATCTCCTTTAAAATTAATATATTTTAATGTAGTTTAAGTCTT
Source organism: Anoura caudifer (assembly GCA_004027475.1). Classification (NCBI taxonomy): domain Eukaryota; kingdom Metazoa; phylum Chordata; class Mammalia; order Chiroptera; family Phyllostomidae; genus Anoura; species Anoura caudifer. Next base: position 40,963 of record PVKU01010721.1, on the reverse strand, counting down.
TTATAGATGTAAAGAACTCAATGAAAAAAGCAAATAATTACTCAAAATGTGTTGAGGTAAATTGATACAGATCTTTGTTTAAAGCTTAAAAAATTTGCAATGACTTCATTGTACATTTGGTACTAACTATTGTTCCTAAGAAAGATAAATACCAACTGAAGTAGCAGAGAGGATTATCAACATTCTGTTGCCTTAGTCCGGAATGCTCAAGGAAGATTTGCAGATATGGCACCAAAGAAAGTGCTACAGAAAGTCGCTGGTCACTGAGAACCCCAGGAGGGAAGAAGACATGTCTCAACTTGAGTTAATTGGAAATAAGTATTTTTCCAAAAGTCTATACTTTTATATTTTCCTTTAAAAAGCAGTGCTTATTTTATATTAAATGAAATGATCTCAACTAAAATCTACTCTGTTGTCTACTACTAGACTAAATCTTCCAGTTTATGACTTTCAGTAAGCCAAACCCTTGGACAAGAAGCTGTAATGTCTAACAACTAATCATTTTAACAAGTTGAAACTGATATTTATACCTTCCATTTTTATTAGATGAGATTCCTCACAGCCTAAGAAGCTTGCATTTTATTTAAGTAATATATTCTAAGTGAATAGTATGTTCCAGAAAGAAACAATGGGCAGGTCTTGAAGATGATATTAAGCATATTAAAAATACGTACACTATCATAAGTACATTGAATCTATTTTTATTGAGGTAAGTAATCAAACATGCATTTTAGGATGGTCTTTCTTATTGGGTAAAAATGATTTCAAGAAGGGCAAGTCTAGTTAAGTTGCTATTTATTGCATCATCCATTATTCACATCGTTTCACCTCATCTAATCTATTATGTCCACATTTCTGTTAAAAATATTCACTATGTTCTCAACTGACTATAGCTTTAGAATATCTATACAATGCTTTTTATAGACTCCAATCCTTTATTAAATGTCATCTTTGCATTTAGTTGAGCCATTTGTCCATGTTTTATTTACCATATTATTCTTATTTTACTTACCTTATAAGTAAAATTATATTTTAACTTATTTTATAAGAAAAATATACTTCAACTTGACTTTACTTAAAATTATATTTTACTTTAAAATAATATTTTAACACATTGTACGTATTTTTAAATCTATGTATGCAGACTCCTACATCAATTACTTGAGTGCCTCCTTTTGCTTTTTTCTGATTTTCAATCTTATTTTCTTGCCTCTTTGCAATTTTAGTTTGGGGTTTTTTGACATTAATTTGTATAAATAAAGAATCATAAGACTCTGTGTGATGTTGTCATATTCCAGAGTAGGAGGTCTTTTTCTTCTGTTACACAAATTAACTTGTGTCAGATATGGATTGCAGTTTAGTAAGTCAGTTTATCTCTAAATCATAATTTTTTTAAATATAGTCTTACTGGGATTTTGATTATGTGTCTGGTTCAGTTTATGACTTTGTAGCATCAAAGACATTGGATTAGCCCAGGCTGGTGCGGCTCAGTGGATTGAATGTTGTCCCATGAACAAAGGGTCATTGGTTCAATTCCCAGCCAGGGCAAATGCCTGGGTTGCAGGCTAGGTCCCCAGTTGGCGGTATGTGAGAGGCAACCAATCTGTTTCTCTCATACATCAATTTTCTCTTCCTGTCTTTCTTGCTTCCTTCCTTTCTCTAAATATAAATAAATCAATTCTTAAAAAATAAAGGCATTAGATTACCAGTGTCTCAGCACTTTTTTTTTACTGTTGTTCAAGTACAGTTGTCTCTATTTTCACCCCACCACACACCCCACCCCACCCATCCCCACCTCCCAACCCTGAACCTAACCTCTTTGGCTTTGTCCGTGTGTCCTTTATACCTGTTCCTTGTTGGCCCTTCCCTTATTATCCCCTATTATCCCTCTCCCCCCTCCTCTCTGGTTACTCTCAGTTTGTTCTTTGCATGATTCAGGTTTTTCTTGCAGTTTCCAGCTTCCTGGCCTATGTAGATCCAAAACACAGCCAATGCCCCAACCGAATAACTGACAGTATGTTCATATTCCAACTTCTTTTCCCAAAGGACTTTTTTTTTTTAATTACAGGTGGTGCATAATATTTCATTAGTTTCAGGTGTACAACTTTGTGAATAGACATTTATGTAACTTACTAAGTGATCACCCCAATTAAACTAGTGCCTATATGACACCATGTATAGTTATTACAATGTTATTGACTATATTGTCTATGTTCCACTTTACATCCCTGTGGTAATTTTGTAACTATCAATATGCATTCTTAATCCCTTCACCTCTTCCACTTATTCCTCAACCCTTTTCCCATCTGGCAACTGCCAAAATGTTCTCTGTATTTATGAGTCTGTTGCTGCTCTGCTTGTTCATTTGTTTTTTGTTGTTGTTGTTGTTGTTTTATATTCCACATATCAGTGAAATAATTTAGAATTTGTGTTTCTTTGTCTGACTTACTTTACTTAGCATAACACCCTCTAGGTCCATCCCATCTTATTGCATTCACCTCACTTCAGTGGTGCCTGCTGAGTCCACCCTTGCGTGTGTTGCTCACGGAGGTGGTTGGATTGCAATCCTGATCTGAAGCTGTCCACTGGGTGTACTGGCCCTGGGGCCTCCCAGAAGGTGCAGACCTAGGTCAGCTACTACCTCTATCCTGTTCTGGGGCCACCCTGCATGAGCTACAGAATAATCCTCAGATGGTTGCCTCTTATTCTGGGTTTGGAGGTGCCCAAGAGAGGCCAAGTTGCAAACTGAGGCTGGTTGCTGCTACTGCCAGGGATAGGGACACTCAATGAGAGGTCCAGGATATGCAGAGGTCAGTTACTGCTTATTTGAGAGATTTTAGGAAAGTTCAAAGCATAAACCAAGAGTGGCCATTTGTATGGAAAAGCCACTCAAATGGCTTGGGTGGGCTTGCAAGTTGGGTGGGGAGGGTCTCAAGGAATCACCAAGGTGAGGTTAACAGTGTGAGCCAGGATAAGGGAGACTGGGATATGGTGCCTGTTTGTTAGTTCTGTAGGGGAAGGGCTCAGCAGAGGAACAATGACCTCTGCCAGCACTTCTGTCTGGCCGCCCCTCCAGCCCTCATTCTGAAGGCAGACAATTGACTCCCTCCCTATGTATCCCTGATGCCTTTTGGCCTGCTGCCCCTGTGCTGGAGCTTAGAGCAAATGAATTCCAGTAAGTGGGCGTCCACCCTGTAAGAGGAATGCCTGAGACTCTGGTGACCTCCATCTCATTCAACCATTGTCCCCACTGATTTTCACATCTAGTAATTATGGGGACTTCTCTTGCTGACACCAGAACCCTGGGCTGGGGGTTCTGGTTTAGGGTTGACACCACTGGCTCTTCAGGTGGGACCTTCACAGTCAAGATACCCCTCCTGGTTTTTAACTACCACACAGAGGTATGGGACCATCCTGTTCTGTGTTTCTGCTCCTTTCTAACTGTCTCCATGTGGCTTTTTCTGTATATAATTAGTTATAGGACTTCCATTCAGCTACATTTTAGGCTTTTCTGAATGATGCTTGTTCTATAGTTTAGTTGTAATTTTGATGAGGTTGTGGGAGGTTCTAAACACCATGTTTACCTACACCACCATCTTGACCAGACTCCCTTGGTTTTTAAGCACCATGAAACTCTGGAAGATTTCACTTTGCCTTTCCAAGATTTTGGTAAAACTTAGTGGCCTTCTGTCTAATCTCAGAAGCCAGTAAATAAATGTTCCTTGGGCAAACCAGCTATACATTTGAGAAATCTCACTTTCCAATGCCTTTCACTTCAATTCCTCTAAAAAAAAAAAAAAAAAAAAAAAAAAGCTTTGGGATTTTCTCTCTTTATCCCACCTGAGGCTCTTTATTTAGATCAAGCCAAATTGTCAATCTACATCAAGGATTTACATGCATCCTCAAGAAGGAAGACGTTGTATAACAATTGTCAGTATTATATAGTCTTTTCTCTTTTCTCTTTTTGAAATGTTAATTATTCTATTCTTCATTGCTTCCATAGCCCTCTAATGATTTTTTAAATATGGGATTAAAAAATTAGTTGTTTTTTTTTTAAGTTGTTTTAGCTGGGTCATCGACCTGTAGCAACCATTAACTACATCCCACCTCAAAGTAAAATACCCGAGTCCTGTGTTTTGTGGCTAAATATGGAATAGAAACAAGGACTTAAGAAATTACAAGCCTAAACGTACACACACACACACACACACACACACACACACCATATATATTCTTGGTGTAAAGCTGCAAAAAAAAAAAAATGTAGACATGAAAAAGGAATGTCATTTTCCCCTGTCTTCGTATAATTTAGGGATGACAAAATTTTTGGCCTAGTTTGTGAAGTAACAGAAATTGTTCCTGAATTAATAGTGTGTCTAGCAAAAGGAAACACATATATAAATCATTCTTCTCATCAAAGAATAGTATAGTATAAGTCATGGCATATGGAATATAATTACTTATATTGTAATCTGTGGTGATATAAGATGATGCATAAATGAAAACAAGATATTGTGTGATCTAGGAGTTTCATAATCATTTTGGTAAAAACTGATTAATTAAAAAGCTGGGATTATACCTAAGAATCCTGAAACACCAATCCAAAAGAACCTATGCACTCCAATGTTCATAGCAGCACAATTTACAATAGCCAAGGGCTGGAAGCAACCTAAATGCCCATCAGTAAATGAGTGTATCAAAAAATTGTGGTACATTTACACAATGAAATACTACGCAGCAGAAAGGAAGAAGGAGCTCCTACCCTTCACAACAGCATGGATGGGACTGGAAAGCATTATGCTAAGTGAAATAAGCCAGGCAGTGAAAGAGAAATACCATATTAACTCACCTATAAATGAAACTTAATCAACAAAAACAAACAAGCAAGCAAAATATAACCAGAGACATTGAAATAAGGAACAAACTGACAGTAACCAGAGGGGAGGGGAAAGATGGATAATGGGGGAAAATAGGGGAAGGGCCATCAAGGAACATGTATAAAGGGCACATGGACAAAGCCAAAGGAGATAGGTTTGAGGGTGGGAGGCAGGGATGGGTGGGGCAAAGGGACATGGTGGGGTGAAAATGGAGACAACTATACTTGAACAACAATAAAAATAAAAAGATGGTGGCATGTAGTAGTAATTCATGGCAGTCATGAAAAATTTACATGGGGAAAGAAAAATCAAAATCTTAAATTTTCAAGTAATATCTTAAGTGGGAAAAATAGTCTTAACTTCATATTTGAAGGAGTTTCTATCTCATTTAGTTTCAGGCCAGATAAGGCTGAGAATTGAGACAACAACATATAATTCTATAGAGCTATCAAAATAAATAAAAAATATTATTTGACTGCTATGGAGTGATTCACAGAATATATTTTTAATAAAATAAAAAAATGCATGATACAAAAATATATATTGTATACTGCCATTTGCTTAAATAAAAGTAAATAATATATGTATTTTCTTATTTTTGTAAAAATAAACAAAATATAGACCTAAAAATAGATTTATTATCCATGGGAATAGAACTGATAGGACAGGTAATGAGGTTTCTCTAGCGATACATTTTATTTTACATATTCAAAAAATAAACAAAATTCAATAAAGATTCAAGTATTTAGAAGATTTCACAGTGCATTACAGCTGAGAAGAGAAAGAAGAATGGCAGCATGGGGAAAATTGTTTAATGGACAGAGAGCAGAAGATAGTCTCGTCAAAGAGATAAGGAGAGCAACTTGAACAAGTCAGAAAGGAAGTAGGAAGACATTGGCAGAGTTCTGAGACAGAAATCAAGGAATTAAGCTTATCTTCCATTCAGTGCTACATGAAGGAAAAATCTGAAACACTAGTATGATCCATTGGATTGGGAAATTAGGGAATGATTTTCTAAAAACTAGAAAGGAACTGGGAAATGGATGACAAGAAAGAAAGATGTAAGTGAAAGTTGTTCAGGATGACCCTCAAAGACCAGTATTTCTTCACCAATTTTCCCAAGGCTCATTCAGAATTATTAAATTTCATGAACTGGCTCTGGCCACTGGAGTTCAGTTGGTTGGAACATTGTCCCATAGCCAAAAGGTTGTAGGTTCAATTCCCAGTCAGGGAATATTGCCTGATTTGGGGGTTCCATCCACAGTCCTGGCACATAACAAGACTCAACCAGTTGATGCTTCTCTCTTGCATCAATGTTTCTCTCTCTCCCTTCCTCTTGCTCTAAAAGCAATGAAAAAATGTCCTTGGGTGAAGATAATTAATTAATTAGATTTCATGAACTGTTTTATTCAGCTATTCAGTGTTAATACAAGTAAAGGTATAAAGCAAATACAAGCAAAAGTAGAAGGAAGGAAGGAAGGAAGGAAGGAAGGAAGGAAGGAAGGAAGGAAGGAAGGAAGGAAGGAAGGAAGGAAGGAAGGAAGGAAGGAGAGAGAGAGAGAAAGAAAGAAAGAAAGAAAGAAAGAAAGAAAGAAAGAAAGAAGAAAGAAACTCTAAGATGTTTGCTTAAAATAATCTTTTAACAACAGTATATTTTAATTTTTCTTTGTCTCTTTGTATTTAAATCTCAGTCTTTTGCAAAAAAGCATATACAGGGTTAGAGGACTAGAACCATTCTCCCAAGGCCCAGCACTGGAAATCTTTTTGGGATGCTTTAGTCATTTTCCCAGGCACAGCATGCTTTGCCTCTGAGCTCATTGTTTGAAATGTCTGTTGTTCTCTAGATCACAGAGGAGCAAATTTTTCAAAATGGCCTTGCTGGCTTAGCCCCTGGAGAAAAAAGGCAACATACAGGTTCAATTACTGTGAATTTAAACGGAAAAAAATTTCTTCCCAAAGTCACAGTTATGTTCAACTAGAATGTGTCCACATATCAAAACTGGCATTTTCTGTTTTAAATTTTCAGTGATTGCTATCCTGCCATTCTCCTAGGGACTAAGCTAGTGCTACCAATTGCACTGCTCTACTCTACTGTGACCAGAACAGACAGGATGACATCACAGGGGTTTCTGTAATAGACCCTGATCTGTACAAAGAAAAATCTCTTCATGCATTGACACCCAAATAAAGGCTGCTGATGAGGATATAAGAAAATAAATGATAGATAGAAAGATAAATAGACATATGCATACATATGTACTTACACTAATGGATAGACAGAAGGAAGAGGGAATTAATGGTGTTTGAAATCTTCCTAGGATCAGACTCTATTTTTTTTCCATGATATCACAAGTATCTCCCAATAGAAGAGGCAAAATATAACTTAGAACAAAAATTCATATTCCTAATGGAGCTTAAGCATGGGCTCATAACATTTGAAAAATAGAGAAATCTCTAGTAACTAGTAGTGCCATTTTCCCAAACAAATTTATAGTTCCATATCTAGTCCTTAGCATTGCCAAAGAACAAAAATCAACTTTGGTACATTTACACAATGGAATTCTATGCAGCAGAAAGAAAGAAGGAGCTCATACCCTTCGCAACAGCATGGATGGAACTGGAGAGCATTATGCTAAGTGAAATAAGCCAGGCAGCGAAGGACAAATACCATGTGATCTCACCTTTAACAGGAACCTAATCAAAAAAACAAACAAACAAGCACAATATAACCAAAGACACTGAAACTGAGAAGGGATTGATAGTCACCAGAGGGGAAAGGGGAGGGAATTTCAGGGGGAAAGGGGAAGGGTTTGGAGCAACAAATATAAAGGACACATGGACAAAAACTAGCAGGGGTGGAAATGGGAGGGGGGTGGGGAGGGCTGGGGTGGTGGGCTGGAATGGGAGCAAAAGACAGAAAACTGTACAAGAACAACAATTAAAATGCATTTTTAAAAAAGAACAAAAATCAATGTAAAATATCTCATTAATATAAATTTATATATATTACATGTTGAAAGTATAATATTTTGGGTACATTGAGATAAATAAAATGTAAAATTTAAATTAAAAAAGAATAAAAACACAAGTATGACCACTTGTAAATCATGAAAACTGAAACAAAATAAACCAGACATCAAAATATTAAATATTAAAAAATAAGCAATTTAAGAGAAAAAAGGCATGTGGGGTAAAAAATATTTTATATGAGTAAAGTACAATTCTTATTTTAAAACATGTTATAAATGGTTTTATATATTGCATATATTGTTCTGTGTTTACTTTTTATTCTAAATTTTTTTGATATTCATATAACTTGAAAGATCTTACTCAAGGTTACTTGTTTTCATTGCTACATAAATTCTGCTGCGTATACTATAATAATAATAATATAATAGTGTATACAAATGCATGCATATGTATGTGTGTATATATATACACATATGATCTATAGCTAACAGAAGTATAGCTGTAGAAATTTATAAGAAATATAAACTAAAGGAGCAGTATAAAGGTTTCAACTCAGGAGGAAGGCAGATGAAGAGCCCAGGGTGAGGAATCACAAGGATAAACTAACTGCTGTCAGTATTTTGGTTTTCAAATATTTTTGCATTTTTTAACTTTATATTCTTGAATTTTTTTGTAATACATAAATAAAAATTAAAAATAAAGTGATTAAAAAAGAAGATTCTAACAGAGCTTTAGTTATGTCCACAGAAAGAAGTGTAAGTACAAAAGAGAAAACCTTGGCTCAATCTTGCCCAAATGTCATTTATTCTATGTTACTTTTATATAGTTAGAATGCCCATACAACTTTTATGACAAATTGAGCCCCTTTTGAGAAATAATGAGCTGCAGGGATCAAATGTTAACATAGGCAGAATTCTGGAAGATGATGATAAACCAGCACTGTCCTAGGTAAACCAGATATATAGTTACTCAATCTGTAGTCTGTGATCAGTGCACCAACTCAATTAGGAAAAGTCTAAGGAAGTTTAATTTTAAGTATGTTTCACCATATCTAGAATGGGTTTGGGTATGACTCAATGGGTTGAGCATCTTCCTGAAAATTGAAAGGTCATTGGTTCAATTCCTGGTCAGGGCACATACCTGGAATGTGACCTGGTCAACTGTTGAGGATGTGCAAGAAAACCAGTTAATGCTTCTCTCACACATCCATGTTTCTTTCCCTCTCTTTCTCCCTCCTTTCTCCTCTCTCCAAAAATAAATAAATAAAAATCTTAAAAAGAGAGTGGTTTTCGGAATTCAGTAGAAATCTATACCTACAATCCACATTTTAGAGTGTGTGTGCCATTTAAACTTTTTATGTCTCTTGCAGAGCTTATTTATTTATAGTTGTGGCAATTTAAGTTACAACATAGTATCTGAAGACAAGAATTATCAAAATCTTCTAACTTCCATTTATTTTTGAAGTCTTCAGAATTTTGTGAGCAAACATTTTAAATCCTGACCCACACTGGCCATAACCTTTTCTCTTTCAGAAGATTAATTGATTAGACCACTAAAGCCTTTGTTCATGGGGAGGATTCTCTTTGTCCCTAAATTTATTCCAAAGAACGTATCTCCATTAGTATTGTAGGTTAGTGAAATGAAACTTCTTAAAATATACCTCAAGCCTAAGCCCCTAGGGTCCAAGAAAGGACTTATCATTATGACGTAAGTGATAAGATTATTATGACATAAACCTTTCAAGGGAAAAATTTTATCTGGAGACTTGAATATGCCAGGATATAAGTAACAGCATATATTTCTGATAGGTTATTTGCTTTCTTTTTCTTTTCTTTTCTTTTCTTTTCCTTTCTTTTCTTCTCTTCCTCTTCTTTCCTCAGCTTTCTCATACTCTTTTATAGTAATATCTATTTTTTCTGGTCTGGTAATATCTTTTTTTCCTTCCTACCTAATATATATCACCTTAAAGTTCACTTAGTAGTTCTTAGAGTATTTCATGTTAATATTTTTCTGTATTCTTCCTCTTGAAACTGCCTAATTTTTCTATTTGGTTGTCTATTTAAATGTACAAGAAACATAATTTAAATTGAGTCTTCTTGCTATTAAGTCTCTATCTCCAAAATTAAGATGTATTTATTGCTCAGCAGTTTTCTGGACTTCAGCTTCTTCTTGAAGAGTAATATCAGGATGAGCTCTGAAATATTAATCTTTTCCTCTTTCAAACGTGTTCTGACTTCTGTCATTGTATAGGTCAGAACCACCATAGTAAGTATCAGACTCAAATTAGGATAATTCAACAATAATATTTATTAATAATAAGAAACTATCTATAATAGTCTGGGCACAAACTGCACCATAAGGAACAGTACAGTACCCCACAACTAATAATAGTAAACAGTCACACACTTAAACCTAAATGGAAGAGGAAACAGAGTGGTTCATAGAAATTAGAAAGACAGAGTGGTGTTAACAACTCTAAGCCCAAAGGGATGAAATCAGGAAGCAGTTACCTAAACCCAGCATAATCATATAGACAGGGCCAACTAGAGAGGAACTGTGATGGCCAGTGAAGGAATACAAACAACCTAAGCAGAGCAAAAGAGAAAAACTCAAGATATTGCACCTCCCAGCATCACTCAAATATCATTCTCCTACCCTATGACCCTATGGAAGGACTCACTATTAACTTTAGCAAAACTGAAACCAGACCACATGGGAGCCCTTCAAGGTAGCCTTGAAATTTTTCCCCAAGACAGAGAGCAGGATAGGGAAAAATGGAGGTTGGTTCTGAGGGACAAATGAAAGATACTTACCAACAACCTGTGTATTTTACCCTTCATCAGTCCCTCTGTTCTTTGTGTAGTGAAACATTTTTGTCTCAGAGAAGATCCACAAATTACTAAAAAGATATGACATCATCTAAGGGGGATGGATTATACCAAAAACCTTAAATGTACAGTATTAGTCACAACAAGTATTCTCTCTTTTATTAAAAATAAAGCATGTTCTCTGGTTGAAGGCAATATTATGAGTGTCATGGCTGTGTATAAAGTGTTCAATGTTAAACAAACAAACAAACAACAATGGTACTGAGAGAACCTCTGCAGAATGAAAAGATGAATCCATATCTGGAATATATACAATAAGGTGCCATGTGAGAGAAGGGGTCAACATAATTAACCTACCACTTGAAAGCCACTTGGTTTCCCCAGAGAATGGTGGTATATTATGGATCAGCATTTGCCTCCACTGTTGGTAGGCTAAGTACTCAAACAATGTCTTCTCTCACATCAGATGGCTGATAGATTTACCACCAAAATTCTGCCAACTGGGAAATTTTCCCTTCAATGCGTAAGCACAAGATCACTGATATTTGGGGTGATAGTGTAAAACAAAACCTTTGGCCCAGACTGGGCCAGAACACCATGATGGTAACCCATAACCCAGACATGCCACTGCTCCTTTATCTGATACTAACTGGCCACGAGACCAAAAGTGTGGTAAGAGATAGAAGCAGCAAAGTAGCAGTAACTCTAAAAGTCTGTGCTCTGATTCTTCTTTGGGGTTTTCCAGATTTTACTACAATATAACTCTGCCTTAGACCTTCCAATATGATTGGATATGTGGGGTCATGTTATCCAGTGGTAAGGTATCTTCTGCTACATTCTGGACCTGCTGAATTTGAGCTCTAGGTTTCAATTATAATTGTTCTCCAAAGGGGTTATCTAAGAAATCAACAGAGCAAAATGATCAAATGTAGAATGATTTGTTTCTAAAATTCGACAAGTCTCACTGAACACAGTGCCTCCTTCTTTTGATGGATTGTGTCAAGTTAATGATGTAATAATGATTCAATAAGACAAATAAGGTTTTTTTTCTTATTTTAATAGGAATATCCCTAAATGCTCCATACCACTGGATTCCTAAAAACCTAACCAGTAAGCTAGGTCTTAAATTTTTAGGGTTTATTTGCCACACTCTTGGAAGCATTTCTAACAGGAAGGCATCTAGGATTCTTGCTATTTACTGCTTGCTAGATCTAACTAGCAAAATATTATCAATGTAATAGATCAGAAGGATGTTAGGAGGGATATCAAGATGACTGAAAGGTCTGTAAATATTATAATGGGAAGAAGAAGGAAATAAGTATTTACTATTTTTCTGGCTATATAAATGCAAATTGTTTTGATTTTCCTTACTTCTGGGGATGTAACCAATAGCATTGGCAGGCCCGCAGCTTCATTCCAGGTATCTGGGTTGTGAGTACTTTTCCCAGTAAAATATTGTACTCAGTATGGCAGCTGCAATTGGCATTACTATCTCATTAAGTTTATGAAATCTTACTATCAACTTCCCAAGCACATTGGACTTTTCACAGGCCAAGCAAGTGATATAAGACGTAAATGGGGATGTGACAGGACTCACTATCCCTGCATCTTTCAGATATTCAATGGCAGTTCTGTGCTCTCCATTTGCCCTGTGTAGCTATCGTGTTTTTGAGTTACTGCTCCAGGTCTCAATCATAATTTTACAGGGGTTGCTGGCACTTTCATGACTTTTATTTGCCCTTTCCTTCCATGATGACTCTCACTTCAGAAGCCAGGAAAACAATACAAGGTATCTATCTATGAAGCTACCATCTATTTTCCCTTTTCAATCTGAAATAACCATAGGTTTGGTGTGAAAACACTATGTTCTGCTAAAGCTAAACTCTTTTTTTATTCCAGGTTATAGTATGACCTGTGGTGAGCACATCCGAGGGTGATCACCAATGAGCTGTGCCCTTATACAATTCCTTCTCCTTGAATGACGGTGGAATCTGTAACCTGCTTCAAACCAATTGCACATGACACAGGTGATAGGATACCACTCTCAAGTTTATCTCATGCTTTATGGCAAAGGAGAAGAAATATTACAGATATAATTAATGTCCCTAATAATTTATTGATTTAGAGTTACTCAAAAGAGATATTATCCTGGGTAAGTTTGTCCTAATTTGGTGAGCCCTTTACAAGAGGACATGGGGCTTCCTTATAGCTAGAGACTTGAATAAGAGGTTCTCTTTCTCTCTCTCCCCCCCACCCCACCCTTTCTTTCTCTCCTCCCTCTCCATTTTCACCATGGATTCTATAACCACCATGAAATGAATTTTGCCAACAACCTAAGAAAATCTTGAGGCAGATCCATCCCTAGTTGAGTATCCATATGAGAATGCAACCAAAGCAGCAACTTCATTCCAGCTTTGTAAAACTCTGATCAGAGATGCAAGAGCCCCCCCAGTCCAGGCCCAGACTTCTGATGTATAGAAACTGTGATATGAGTAAGGGGATCTATGATTTGTTTCACAGCATAGAAACCTAGTACAGGAAGTTGTATCATGGTTCTAGTGCAGGGTTTCTCAACTACAGCACTCTAAGATTTTTGGCCAAATTATTCTTTCTTGACTAGGATTGAGCTATGCACTATAGGGTATTTAGAAGCATCTCTAGCCTTTTACTCATTAGACGCCAGTAGCCCCCATTTTCCCAGTTTCGAAAACCAAAAATGACTCTAGACATTGGCAAATGTCCTCCAGGGGATAAAAATAACTCAGATTCAGAGCTACTGGTGTAAAGACAACACAAAGTGACAATGATTGGTTCTAACAGAATCAACATGCTTTTGTAAGACTGTGAAACAATCTCCAATTAGTAATAGGATTTTAGGTAGATAAAAAGGCAGTTGTTTCCTTCAGCAAATAAGTGTTAGGGAAATTTAAAATTTCAAAGTTTTCCATCCCATGCATATCTTTCCACAAGTATCTGCCTTGGGAATCTACTCTTTCTCCAACAATTTTGTCTTCCTAACCTACCAGGTGTTATAGAACATTTAGGAAAATTAAAAACAATGCTAACACAGCTACCATCTTTCTCAAATCTTTCTAATACAAACTTTATATCAAATTTCACTGAAAAGATTACACCAATTAATCAGAAACAAATGGGTGAGTTTTTACTTCTAAACAAAATACAGCAAATACTGTTCATTTGTAAGTGTAGTCTGACAAGCAGGACTATGTGGAAATGACCCCAGGGCCATACTCCATGTTCCCTGAACAGTGAGTCACCTGTGGCCTGGGACCCACTTCTCAATGAAAGCAGTTGCACCCAAACTCTGTTTCTAGGATTTACTGCTTTCCTTCTCCTGGCAGGAGGAGCTGTTCCTGAATCCAATTTCCTGGGTCCTAAGTACTCCACATAATGGGCGGAGATGTCTTTCCCAGGTAGCAACTCTAAACAGCTGGAATTACAATTCAGACTGTGTGGTACCCCAGCATCTGATTATCCTCCTGCCAAAAATGTTATTTTTTAAGAATGTAATATAGTTTGATGTCAGGTATTGTGATCCCTCCTAGTTTATTCTTCTTTCTCACAATTGCTGAGGCTATTTGGGGTCATTTATGGTTCCATATAAATTTTTGAAATGGTTGTTCCATATGTGTGAAACGTGTCATTAGTATTTTATTAGGGATTGCACTGAATCTATAAATTGCTTTTGGTAATATGGGCATTTTGATGATGTTAATTCTTCCAATCCATGAACATGGTATATACTTCCATTTATTGTGTCTTCCTTAATTTCTTTCTTCAGTGTTGTGTAGTTTTCTGAGTATTGGTCTTTCACTTCCTTGGTTAGGTTTATTCCTAGGTACTTTATTTGTGAAAGACAAATACTATACAATCTCACCTATAAGTGGAATGCAATCAACAAAATAAACAAGTAAGCAAAATATAACCAGAAACATTGGAATAAAGAACAAATTGACAGTACACAGAGGGGTTGGGGGGAGGGTTGATGGGGGAAAATAGGGGAAGAGCCATCAAAGAACATGTATAAAGGACACATGGACAAAGCCAAGGGGTTAGGTCTGAGTGTGGGAGGTCGGGATGGGTGGGGCGAGGGTGTGGTAGGGTGAAAATGGAGACAACTGTACTTGAAAAACAATAAAAAAATCAAGAATGTAGAATATCCCTTCTGTTAAAAATGAAGTATGTCACACCATATTCAGAAAGTTCCTCAATCTGTCACGCTTTTCTCCATGGGATTAATGAGAGGACTAGGGGAAAATGTACCTTCTTTTTTTCAAAGATATTATTCTTTTATTTTTAGATAGAGGGTAAGGAGGGGAGAAAGAGAAGGAGAGAAACATCAATGTGTGAGAGATACATTGATCAGTTGCCTCTCACATTCCACCAACTGGGGACTTGGTCCACAGACCAGGCATGTGCTCTGACTGGGAATTGAACCAACGACCTTTTGATTTGTAGGCTGCCACTCAATCCACTGAGCCACACCAGCCAGGGCTGTACCTTCTTTTCTTATTGAACACCTTCCTTGTACATTTTCCTGAATAAATTCATTCCTTAGTTCATACCATGTATTGTGGAATTGGCCCAACGTATGACAAGTAGTGATTACAAAGGGATCCACTTTGCACAAACTTTAGGTAAGTGTTCAAAATAATTGCTAGTACTTTTAAGCAGATAAAAAATTAAATCATTCTTTATCCAGATAGGAAACTATGCCTTCAGTATCCATAATAATCCAATGTTCAAGAGAATCCTTAGTCAATTTTTACTCAGTTGAATACTCTGCAGTCAGAATGTAAATAGTATTTGCAAAGAAAAGAGCAAAGTATGCTATCATACTATATATCAATGTAAGATGTGTGTACACATGCACTACATTATATAGTACATTGCACTTTAAAGGTAACTTACGTAGATGTCCAAAAAACTAAGCTATAAAATATTTTTAGTTGTGCTGGCCTTCTATTTACAACTCTGAAACACAATTGTTTTCTGCAGTTTTTAACCTTAGCAACTTAAAAATAGATTGTTCTTTATTCAGTGATGGAAACTGAGCTCTAATAATTGAATTGCACAGGCATTATAGATTGGAAAAAGCAAGTACATTTTTGCAGAGTCAGGTCTATTCTGTGCCTCCTTGTGAAAACAGCCAGAGGCAGTCCTGAATATTTTACTTTTACTTGAAATTGACCTGTGATTTCAGATGTCATCCATTCCCTTAATGACACACCAGCGACACTGACATAGCTGCGTTTAAATTAATTAATCAATTA
The DNA here is from genome assembly GCA_004027475.1 of Anoura caudifer. Lineage (NCBI taxonomy): Eukaryota > Metazoa > Chordata > Mammalia > Chiroptera > Phyllostomidae > Anoura > Anoura caudifer. Next base: position 24,994 of record PVKU01010721.1, on the reverse strand, counting down.
ACTGAAAGCCATGTACCTTTAACCTAATGGTGAAAACAATGTTCCAACACACCATGGCAATGTTTTGTGTGCTCATATATGATTATCTCCACTTCAAGCATAAGATAAAGGGAAAAATGAAAAATAAGTAAATCAGAACCACCTTATAAAACAATTTTATAATTCTCATCTTAGTCCTGAAACATAAATTCTTGATGATTCCAGTATTAGATTCATACCCTGTAATTTCTCTATTCATCTATACCAAGAATGCACCCCCATACCTACATGGGATGCTTGTTTTACTGCTCGTGGACAGCTATTTTGTTTGGTCCGAGAATGAAGGAGTAAATGGGCATTGATAATCCAGTGAGGTGAATGCTCTAGAGAGGCATACAAGAGAGTGGAATGGGCACTGTGGAGGAAAACAGATTGTGTTTAGAGTAATCCATGAAGAATGGGTAAGAATTTCTTTATTTACCAAGGACAATTATTATGGATAAATCTACCAGCACCTGAAAAGTTGTATGACATGGGTGTGCAGGACCAGAAGGATGTTTCTTTAAAAGAAGCACCAAACTAGTAGATTTCAGAGAGTGCAAGCAGGGATATTAGGCATTAATTAAAGATAGGAAAGAGAATTTGGCTGTTTTTAAAATAATAAAATCTGCAGTCAGAATTTTACGATGAGGAAAATAAGATTTAGGCCCAGATCACAGAGATGAATATCAGAACACTCAAGTAGGAACTTTTAAACACTAAAACCAGGATGAAAACCTGTGGCAGAGGTAGCTTTAATAACAAACTATTAAATAGACATAAGTTCAAGTAGTTTTCATTTGCTGGGCCCTTGCCAGGAATCAAACCAAGTAAAATGTTGTTCTGGAAAAAATATCCACCTGCATACCTAATTTTGCATTTTTAATTGTGTAATACTTTTTATAGCATGCTTCCAAATTGCACTAAGCTTTGGGCCCCACAGTCCTGGATTCACCCTTGCCTAGAGAGTAAGTCCATGGCAGTGCTAAAAAGTAATAACTAGAAGTCAGGGTGCCAAAGTAGCTGGCTTAATTTTGGAAGTTAAGTAATTAAACTGTAAAGAAGCATTATTGCTATTAGCCCTGCATGATGGACAAAATAGAGATATATTGTTTATCTTCACCTTCAAACAAGAAGTGTTGGTTTTTTCCCACCGAATTACATGCTGCCCCCAACCACCCATCCCAGCCCCAACCGGGTAGAAGTCAGCCACTGATCACAAAGATTCCCTTTCCTTGATTCTTCAGAGATGCGGAGCGCACAGGTTAAAGACTGAAAGCGCAGGAATCTGGAAACCTGGTCCGTGACAGAATGATGCAGAGTATATAGGAAGTGAAAGCAATGAATAAAGTCTCCACCCTGCTTTTAAAAAACTGCACAAACGGATTAATTTTAGTAAGAAAGGTTCTGAGAAAGGGTGAAATGAAGGTACTAATGTAGACTCAACACTGAGGTGACAGTAACAGAGTCTATGGCCACACCACCCTGAATGGGCCCGATCTCATGTGATGTTAGAAGCAAAGCGAGGTCGGGCCTGCTTGGTACTTGGGTGGAGGACAATAACAATGAGAGACCCACAGGAAGGAGAACAAGATCTGACGACCCCCAAACTTTCAGAATTCAAACACCAGAAAATTGTACCAAGGACGTTGTTAAGCAGATTTTTAAAACTATTCTATTTTGTGTCCTGAATTTTCTATATTTGTTAAGTGTTGTTTATTAGATTTAATTGTAAAAAATCAATTTATACAAACATGAGATAATCTACCTTTTGAATAATGCTTGTAAAACAAATGGGGGCACCTATCATGTATCAGATTGTAAGTATAGCATACAAACAGGTAGGTAGCACATATGACTTAATATATGTAAACTCAGTTAATTTTCATAAAGCTGATGTCCATGTGTAATCATCATCCATTTAAAAATAGAATATAACTACACCTCAGAAAGTTCCCTTGTGTTCCCATTCCTACCCAAAGTAATCATTGTCATCACTAGTAAGGATAACTTGAGGTGATCTTTTCCACTGTTGACTGGCTTTGGTTTGTTTTCAGTCTGGGACTACATGAAAGCTCTGCTATGAATATTCTTGGTTATGAAGGTTAGTGAATATTGAATATATCTAACATTTCCATTGGGTGTAGCTAGCATTGGAATTGCTGGGTCATAAAGTACCATCGAGTCAATTTTATTAAATAATGACAAACAGAATGCTTGATAAATTTATTTTTATTATATTTTATTGATTATGCTATTACAGTTGTCCTGTTTCCCTCCTTTGCCCAACCTCCACCCAGCACCCCCTACTCCCTCAGGCAATTTCCCCAACATTGTTCATGTCCACTGGTCATGTGTATAAGTTCTTTGGCTACTTCATTTCCTATATTATACTTTATATCCCCATGGCTATTCTGTATCTACCTATTTGTACTTCTTAATCCCCCCCTTCACCAATTCCCCCACACCCACCCTTCCATCTGGCAACCATGAAAATGCTCTCTGTACCCATGATTCTGTCTTTCTTCTTCTTGTTTGCTTAGTTTTTTTTTAGATTCATTTATTGATAGAGTTCTACTTTTTTGCCATTTTATTGTTCATAGTTTTAAATCTTCATTGTTTTCTTAAATAAGTCCCTTCAACATTTCATATAGTAAAGATTTGGTGATGGTGAACTCCTCTACTTTTTTCTTGTCTGGGAAGCTCTTTATCTGCCCTTCAATTCTAAATGATAGTTTTGCTGGGTAGAGCAGTCTGGGCTGTAGGTCCCTGCCTTTCATAACTTTGAATATCTCTTGCCAATCCTTTCCAGCCTGCAAAGTTTCTTTTGAGAAATCAGCTGACAGGTATATGGGAACTCTACTGCAGGCAACTAACTTCTTTTCTCTTGCTGCTTTTAAAGATTCTTTCTTTATCCTTAACTTTTGCAATTTTAATTACGATGTCTTGGAGAAGGTCTTTTGCTTTCAGCTTGTTTGGAACTCTTTGTACTTCCTGAACTTGCATGTCTATTTCCTTTACCAAAGTAGGGAAGTTTTCTTTCACTATTTTTCCAATAGATTTCCAATTTCTTGGTCTTTCTCTTCTCCTTCTGGCACCCCTATGTTGTGAAAGTTGGATCTCTTGAAGTTGTCCCAAAGACTGCTTATACTATACTCATGTTTTTGGATTCTTTTTCTTATTGTACTTATCAATCATTTTTAGGTTTCTATGTTCCAAATCATTGATTTGATTCTCAGCTTCATCCACTCTACGGCTGTTTCCCTGTAAATTGTTCTTTATTTCAATTGGTGTATCCTTCCTTTCTGACTGGACTTTTTTTATGCATCTGAGGTCCTCAATAAGTTCCTTGAGCATCCTTATAACCAGCATTTTGAACTCTGCATCTGACAGATTGCTCATCTCCATTTCATTTAGATTTTTTCTGGAGTTTTGATTATTTCTCTCACTTGGGCTATATTTCTTTGTCTCCTTATTTTGACAGTGTCCCTGAGTTTGTTTCTATGTATTAGGTAGAGCTGCATTGACTCCGTGTCTTGGTATGTGGCCTAAAATGTACTAGGTGTCCTGTAGGGTCCAGTGGCACAGCCTCCCCTATCACCCAGCTGGGTACTTAAGGTATACCCTTTGTGTGGGCTGAGTACACCCTCCTCTTGTAGTTGAGCCTTGATTGCTGTTGGCAGATCAATGGGAGGGACTTACCCAGGCCACTCAACTGCAAAGATTGCCTGTGACTGCTTATCAGCAACCTCTACCCTCTGTGGAGGATCAGCTGTGCAGGAACAGGGTGGTGGTATTCTGATATGGTCTGTAGCTGTCCATTGGATGTGCTGGCCCTGAGGTGTCCCAGGTGGTGCAAGCCAAGGTCAGCCCCCACCTGTGTTTGGCCCAGGGCCACCCTGCTTGAACTGTGTAGCAATCTGAGATGGTTGCTTCTTGTGCGGGGCTTGAAGATTCCCAGGTGAAGCCAAGATGTGAATCTAATCTGGCTGCTGCTAGGGCTCACCAAAGCCAGCTGTTGCTCGTTTGATAGCATTTAGGGGCCAAGACCAGCCATTCTTATGGAAAAGCAGTCTGAGCAGTCCCATAAATTGGGTGGGGTGGAGCCTCTGTGGATCTCCGAGGTGGGTCACACAGTGTTAGCCAGGTTGATGGAGTAGCCAGATATCCGAGCGTATGGCACCAGCTTGCTGGCTCTGTTGCAGGAGGTTTTAGAGAAAGGACAATAGCCTCTGATCACCTGATGCCAGATATCCCAGTTTCTCCCTGTGTGCGACTGGTGCCTGTCAAGCTGCTACCCCAGTCCTGGAGCTCAGAGGGAGTAAGTCTGACTGGCTGAGTCTGCACATGAGTTCTTTAAGAGGCATTGCATGGGTTCCAGCACTTTCTTCCCCTGACTCAACACCTGGCACTGCAAATTTGGGCTGGGGGGCTCTGGTGTTGGAGCTGGGACTTCTTGCTCCCCAGACATCCCTCTGAAATTCTTAACCAGCACACATGGGTGAGGGACCAGCCTGTTCTGTGTCTGCGCCCTTCCCACTAGTCTGAATGGATGTTGTTTCTTGAGTTCCGTAGTTGTAAGACTTCTATTCAACTCAATTTCTGATGGTTCTGACTGATGACTGTTCTATATTGTAGTTGTAATTTTGATGTGGTTGTGCGAAGAAATGAGCCATGTCTGACTATGCTGCCATCATAACTGGAAATCCAAACAGAATACTTGATAAATTTATATTCCCAGTAGCACTGTATGAACTGTATGAGAATTTTAGTTGCTCTACATATCTTTAATTATTGCCATTCTGGTTGTTTAGTAGTACCTCACTGTTATAATTTTTATTCTCCTGATGATTATTGAAGTTGGGCTCATATTTAAATGATTATTCAATATTTGCCTATCCTCTTTGGTTTATGAAATTTATTGGGGTGACAATGGTTAATAAGATTATATAGGCTTCAAGTGTAAAATTCTATGGTACATCCTCTTGGTTGGGCATTGTGTGCTCACCACCCAAAATCAAATCTTTTGTTACCATAATATTTGACCCCATTTGTCCTTTACTACCCTCTACCCCCACCCCCACTTTTCTCTGGCAAACACCGTACTGATGTCTGTGCCTATAAGTTTTGTCTGCATGATTTTCTTTTTTGTTCATTTGTTGCTTTTAATTTTTTCCCACATATGAGTAAAATGACATGGTTTTTAACTTTTTTCTATCTGATTTATTTTGCTTAGCATGATATTCTCAAGATCCATCCACATTGTTGCAAATGGCAGTATTTCACACATTCTTATAGCTGACTAGTATTGCATTGTATATATAGACCACAACTTCTATATTTAATCATCTACCAAAAGACATTTTGGTTGTTTTCATATCTTGGCCATCATGAATACTACTACAATGATCATTTTTTTTTATTTTTCAAATTTTTAGGTAGATATACAGGAGAGGGGTTGCTGGGTCATATGATAGCTCTATTCTTAATTTTTGAGGACCTTCCATACCATTTTCCATAGTGACTATACCAGTTTATATTCCCACCAGCTGTAAATGAGGGTTCCTTTTTTTTCCCCCACAACCTCTCCACACTTGCTATGACTTGTCTTATTGATAATAGCCATTCTAACTGCCATCCTAGTGTAACAGGGTGCAGCCAAGAGGGGGGCCCCAAAAAGAGAGTTGGAATGGGGCCCAGAATTCACGGTGTCCAGGAACTATTAGAGGGACATATAAGATGTCCTCACCCCCTCCCCCACAGGTATGAGTTGGGGGAAGGGACACATGGAGCAGGGACATGCAGAGCTGCTAATCCATGGCATGGTCATTTAACATATCTATAAACTTAACTGGTTTCATAGATATGTTAAACAGCTGTGGCCATGCTCTGAGCCAGGGGGGATGGAAAGGACTTCCCCAAGGACGTGACTGGGGGAGGAACCCTAAGTTAAAGCACCTGTGTGGGAGCTTGGAGAAGATTGGCTCCAGAAAATGGGGACACACCTGCCCAGACTCATGATGGCATCCCAATAACCTTGGAAACATACAGGAATGCTGGCAGGTGTAACTGATTGTAGGAGGAGTCAGAAGTAGGGCTGCAGAGGAGGATTGGTGTGGGGATTTAAACCCAGGCGTGGCAGTCGTTTGGGGGAGATCGGTTTCACAGGAGAGATCCATGTGGTTTCACCACAGAGCAGGACGCGCAGCTCCATGAGGGAAAATCACCATGTGGCTTTAGCAGAGAATTGCCACTAGGCTTTGCCCGAGTGGAGACCCTCTCGCAGCTTTGCCAGAGGGAGAGATTCCACGTGGTTTCACCAGAGTGCAGACCCCTGCAGCTCTGGTGAAGAGGGAGAGCCACGAGGCTTTGCCACAGTGGGGACCCTTCCCCACAGCTTTGGTAGAAGAAGGACCACGCGGCTTTGGGGTGCTCCCTTCGGCTGCGTGGCCTGGGAGCAAGAGAGACTGCCTGAAAGAAGGGTGAGAGAACTCTTGCCAGCAGGCCATGAGAAGGTGCCACATGGCTTTGGATTAACCAGAGATCCTGCCTGGACGACGACACAGCTGACGGTGTCAAGAGCCTGGATCCCAGACGTTTGCTTCTCTTCCTTGCAAGTACGGTACCCTGACTTAGGGCAGAGGGAGATAGGAAGCACTGTGGGTGTCTGGGTATCCTAAAGGACTTTGATATATTAATGG
>PVKU01010721.1:0-18175 GCA_004027475.1 Anoura caudifer | reverse complement strand
CGAACCCTTTCTGTTGCTCAGTAACAGTTTTGGGGGCTCGTCCGGGATCTTCATTGCCCGTGGAAGACTGAACCCTCAGGTTTGAGAAAGTGAGACTTTGGAAGTGTTTTGCCAGTCTCAAGAACCTTCTGTTTGCTCTGTAACACTAGATGTGCCCAGTCTCATATGGCTATCCTCTTTTTTGAACTGTTATTAGTTCATTTTCCTATTGGATTGTCTGTTTTCTTTTTGACTTGAAGGAACTCTTTATGTATTCTAAGTAAAGACTTTGTCAGACAAGGGACAGCTAATATCTTTTCCCACTTGGAGACTTGCCTTTTCATTCTCAGAGAAATATTTTTGGTGAACAAATGTTCTTAATTTTAATAAAGGGTACTTATGTTTCTCTGATTTTTGTGACCTTCAAATAGACATTTTGTTTTAAGTAAGGGGTACGTTGTCTTCTATGCATAACATATTAGTGAATTAATTCTATTTAGAGAGTGGCCCCTTATAAAGATGAAACAAGTAACTGTGATCAAGAGAAAATATTTTGTTACCATATGACCAAACAAGGAGCTAAGTAAATATATTTTTGTTTGATAATGTAAATTCTCCCTGAAAAACACCATTAGCTATTCTTTTTTCTAGAAGGAAGAGCACACCATGGACACAAACTGTATTTTACCATGTACATATCTGCATGTTCTACATTTTTATTTGCTTTTATATTGTGTGTATATACAAATATATAAATCCATATACACATAAAAGCATATTTGCTATTTGTGAGAGATATTTCTCTTCAGTACAACTTTCTGACTATTGATAAAACATGTCAAAACTCTATAATTTTCAATTATATCTATATTTTTGAATTGGTTTAGTAGTGCTTACCTACACATTAACATAGCAAGAATGGAATTTTAAGAATAGTAAGTTAATTCAACAGCATTTAGTCTTTCATTTATACATGACGGTAATACCCTGAAAAAAGGAAAAATAAAAATAAAAACTGGTTCTCTTGATTCTTGATATAAATGAACAGGGAAAATAGTGTTTGTACAATTATGATAATCCCTTTCTTATAACAATGTAGTCACATTATCATAAAACATGTATTCAACCATCTGCTTGATAAAAAGAAATATGTGAATGATCCACAGCCGCTACAGTAAATGCTATTTGTGAGTTAAATTGGACTGGTTGTATTGTTCTTGAATTTAAACATACTTCCTGATGATGTGCACCACTTTATGGACATGCTGCACAAATATTAAGTATTATGTGACAGAATATTATTTCCAATTTTCTCATTCCACAAACATGATACCTTCATATTTATACTTTAAGTAATCAATCCAAGACCAATCCCCATTGAAGAACTCTGGCTTTCATCTAATATGCAAAGTATGTGTAGAGTCTCTGTTCTGTCCTTGTAATAACAGATATTAGGATGTGTTCATTAGCTTGATCATGTTGACCACTTCAGTGTATATGTATATCAAATCTTCAAGTTGTACATCTTACATATATAGAACTTTATATGTAAATAATATCTCAATAAGACTTTTTTTTAAAGGGAGAAAGAAATCTCATCAAATTCTAACATTTTCTTGAGGTGGCTGAATGACTAAATTATGTTAAGTCAGAAAGTTGTCATTCTCTGCTCACTGAACTCCAGGAATAGATCTCCTCAAGGATTTCTGTGTCCCTAGTCCCTAGTAAAAACCCTCAACTTCTGCCAATAAGCTCTGCTCCACAGCAACCAAAAATTCCCATGATGCTGAAGACTCTTGTTTTAGGACATTTATCTCTGTTTATCTCTGTACACCTCAAGAAGACAAGAATTCCCACCCATTCTTCCTTCATTCTCTGATTTCAATCTGTCTAAGTCTGTGTTGGCAGTAAGTAACTTTCACACCATAACCCATCGTAATTCCCTACTTTTTGTAAAAAGTGCTTAGCGTCTTGACATGTTATATGTTTGTTTTAATATGTGCTATTCTCCCTTTACTCAAATATAAGCTCTAGGAGGGCAGAAATTCTTGTCTGTTTTATTCGTTGATATAACCCAAACAACTAGTACATTGCCTGACTATTTGTAGGTAAATATATGTTAAATTCTATACACATATAATAAACATATAAATATATTTTAAATAAGCATTTAAATATATATAAATATATTAGAAGTAAAAAAGATGATGGTACCATTCCAGATTATGGCACTATCACAGAATCTTTTTCTTCCATCCTCATGTTAAAAGAGAAAAGGAAAGGGTTGGGGGAGAGAGAGGGGAGTAGGGAGGGAATTAAGGAGAGAGAGAAGAGGAAGGAGAAAGAGGAGGAGGAATACGGAAGAAGGAGAGGAGGAGGAAAAGTAATGTGTTATGAGTGGTTACATTGGATAGAATGAAAAGATTAATAATTTTTACTTAGTACTTCTATGTATTTTATTGGTTTCTAATCTTATTTTTCTATAAATACATTTTTCTTTGTAAGAAGAAAAATTTATAAAAGAAAAAATTGTCAACGTCATGCCTAACTGGAGTCGGACATGAAGGAGAGCTATGCTGATATTTCTAATGCACGCAGAAACTAGCCACATATATTGATTTTGACAGTGTTTGGGAATTCCCTATAAAGGACTTAACTACTCTCAAATGAATTACAATTACAGTTCAATCTTAAAGAAGTAAAACTGATAGATTAAGTATGGGATTGTGTGCATTTACTATAGCCACAAGAAAAATAAAATACTTGGGAATAAATAAACTTAACTGAGGAGTTAAAAGACCTATCTGAAAAAACTACACAACACTGGAGAAAGAAATTAAGGAAGACACAAATAAATGGGAACATATACTGTGTTCATGGATTGGAAGAATTAATATCATCAAAACGTCCATACTACCAAAAGCAGTTTATAGATTAAAATACCAATGACATATTTCACAGATATACAACAACCATTTCAAAAATTTATATGGAACCATAAATGACCCTGAATAGCCTCAGCAATTTTGAGAAAGAAGAACAAAGTACAAGGGGTTACAATACCTGATATCAAACTATATTACAAGGCCACTGTAACCCAAACAGTCTGGTACTGGTATAAGAACAGACACATAGATGAATGGAACAGAATAGAGAGCCCAGAAATAAACCCATGTCAATACAATCAGTTAATATTTGACAATGGGGACAGGAACATAAAATGGAGTAAAAAAGCCTCTTCAACAACTAGTGTTGGAAGATCTGGACAGCTACATGTAAAAAAAGGAACTCAACCACCTACTTATACCATACACAAAAATAAACTCAAGATGAATAACAGACTTAAAATATAAATCGTGACACCATAAAAGTCCCAGAGGAAAACACAGGCAGGAAAATTTCAGGTATCCCACACAGCAATATTTTCACTGATATGTCCCCTAGGGCAAGGGATATAAAGGAAAGAATAAACAAGTGGAACTTCATGAAAATAAAAAGCCTCTGCATGGATAAAGAAAACATCAACAAAATGGAAAGGGAACCAATTGTATGGGAAAACATATTTTGCAATGATGCCTCAGACAAAGCTTTGATCTCCAAAATATATAAAGAACTCACAGGATTCTACATAAGGGAGACAAACAATCTCATTAAAAAATGGACAAGGGACCTGAACACTTCTCCAAGGAAGACATACAGAGGGTGCATAGACACATGAAAAATGCTAAACATTACTACCCATTAGAGAGATGCAAATTAAAACCACAATGAGATAGATACCATCTTACACCCATCAGAATGGCCATTATTTAATAAATCAGCAAACAACAAGTGCTGGGGAAGTTGTGGAAAAATCGGAACCCTAATACACGGTGGGAATGCAGACTGGTGCAGCCACCATGGAAAACAGTGTGGAATTTCCTCAAGAAACTAAAAATGGAGCTTGTCTTTTAACCCAGTGATTTCACTGCTGGGATTATACCCCAAGAATCCTGAATCACCAATTCAGTAGAGCCTGTGTACCCCAATGTTCATAGCAGCATTATTTACAATAGACAAGTTGTTGAATTAGCCTAAGTGCCCATCAGCTAATGAATGGATCAAAAAACCTGGTGCATTTACACAATGGAATACTACATAGCAGAAAGGAAGAAGGAGCTCCTACCCTTCACAACAGCATGGATGGGACTGAAGAATATTATGCTAAGTGAAATAAGCAAGGCAGCAAAATACAAATACCATATGATTGCACCTATAAGTGGTATCTAATCAACAAAAATAAACAAATGAGTGAAATAGAGCCAGGGATTTGGAAATAAAGAACAAACTGACAGTGACCAGAGGGTAGGGGCAGAATGGGGGCAAGAAGGGGAAGGGGCAAGTAAAGGAACATGAACAGAGAACTCATGGGCACAGACAATGGGAGGGGTGTTGCGTAGGGGAGTGGTGGGGGTACGGGGGAGAGCATGGGGGAAAATGCAGGAAAACTATAACTGAAAAACAACAAGAAAGTATGAGATTATGGGTGATAGAAGCCAGCTTATAGGAAAAGACACTGGATATCTGAAAGGTAATATTAGTAAACATTACAGAATAAGTCACAATAAAAGAGACTCAACAACTTTTACTGAAATAAATAAAGTGTGTGTATTAGAAAAACAAAAGAAAGCCTGAAGTTGGCAGAGACCAAGATGAAAGAGTATGTGCTTCTAAACTGCTTTAGCTGGAAATGAAGAATAGCTAGAAAGGGACAGAAATGCAGACCGTAAAGCTGATTAGGTGAAGCATATGTAGAGAACCACATAAATCACATCAAGGACTTTTGAAACACTACTGAATGGCTTGATGAAAAATGTGAAGCTGATGTGAGTTTCATGAAGATAACCTAATAGCACAGTGGTAATGGATAGCAGAAGAATGGAAACAAATACCCCAAGACTAGTTGGAGTTCCCAAAGGCGTGTGTGACTGGGCCTGGAACTATGTTATGGTTAGGGGGATTCAAAGATGTAAACAATATTAGATAATGAAATAATTATTGAAATAAACCTGTTATGATACTGTGATTGAGATTGTCATTGTTGTGTTGTATCTTTTATAGGCTAAACTCAAGAATAAGTTATTACTAAATTATGATGCTGTAAACTTTTATATTTTTAAATTTGACTCGGTTACCAGATTTCTGCTAAAAATGTTAATTTCTAATTTTCAAACAAATCTCTGTGGCAGAGTGAAAGCTTAATCCCTTTGTCAAAAATTAAATTGTCTGCCTTTATTTTTGCATGATGATGATAAAAATTACCAATTTGAATACCCCTGGAATTATTATTCATTGCTTTCTTTCTTTTTACTTTTTCAAATATGTTGTATTGAGTATGCTATTACAGTCATCCAATTTCTCCCTCCTTTATTCACTTCTGACCTGCACACCGCTCCCACCCACATTTATGCCCCCTTAGTTCATGTCCATGTGTTATACATATAAGTTCTCTGTCTTTTACATTTCCCATACTATTCTTAACCTCCCCCCTCTATTTTGTACCTACCATTTATGCTTCTTATTCTCTACAACTTTTCTTCCTTATCCCCTCCTTGCTGATAATCATCCATGTGATCTCCATTTCTGTGATTTTTGTTCCTATTCTATTGTTTATTTAGTTTGTTTTTGTTTTTTAAGATTCAGTTTTTAACAGTTGTTTGTTCTCATTTTATTGTTCATAGTTTTTGATCAACTTCTTTTTCTTAGATAAGTCCCTTTAACATTTCATATAATAAGGGCTTGGTAATGATGAACTCCTTGAACTTGACCTTATCTGGGAAGCACTTTATCTGTCCTTCCATTCTAAATGATAGCTTTGCAAGGTAGAGTAATCTTGGATGAAGGTCCTTGCCTTTCATGACTTTGAATACTTCTTTCCAATCCCTTTTTGCCTGTAAGGTCTCTTTTGAGAAATCAGCTGATAATCATGGGAACTCCTTTGTAGGTAACTGTCTCCTTTTCTTTGCTGCTTTTAAGATTCTCTCCTTATCTTTAATGTAACTATGATGTGCCTTGGTGTGGACATCCTTGTATCCAACTTCTTTGGGATTCTCTAAGCTTCCTGGACTTCCTGGAAGTCTATTTCCTTTGCCAGATTAGGGAAGTTCTCCCTCACTATTTTTTTCAAATAAGTTTTTAATTTCTTGCTCTTCCTTTTCTTCTTCCGGCACTGCTATAATTTGGATGTTGGAATGTTTAAAGTTGTCCCAGATGTTCCTAAGCCTCTCCTAATTTTTTGAATTCTTGTTTTTTCATTCTGTTCTAGTTGAATGTTTATTTTTTCCTTCTGCTCCAAACCATTGATTTGAGTGCCAGTTTCCTTCCCTTCACTGTTGGTTCCCTGTACATTTTCCTTTCTTTCACTTTTCATAGCCTTCACTTTTTCCCCTATTTTGCGACCATACTCAACCATTTCTGTGAGCATCCTGATTACCAGTGTTTTGAACTCTGCATCTGATAGGTTGGCTATCTCTTCATCACTTAATTGTATTTTTTCTGGAGTTTTGATCTGTTTTTTCACTTCGGCCATATTTTTTGTCTTGGCAGGCCTATTATGTAGCAAGGGGCAGAGCCTTAGGTATTCTCTAGGGCAAGGTGACCCACATCGCTGTGTTCTAGTGTTGCATGTGGGGGAGGAGTCTGAGAGGGAACAATGCTGCTTGCTCAGCTCTCAGTTGGCTTTCAGTAACTTCCTCCACTTCCCACAAGAGAATTAGGCCCTTCTGATGCTGATTTCTGGGTGGGTGGTTTTGTGTATGTTCTAGAACCCTGTTGGTCTCTCCAATGAACTCTGCTGTGAGACTAGAAATTTCTCCCATTGCTTCAACTGCCACGGGATTTTTTCAGTTGGAGGTTTTGAGGCTTTATTTCCCTGCATTGGAACCCTGGGTTGTGCAGTCTGTCTTGCTCCCCTGTTGTTCCTCCTGGTTTGTCTGCATTCCAATGTGGGACCACTTGCTTTGCCAACTGCCACCTCACTAGGTCTGTCAGCCACTGCCTTGCCATATGTCCTCTCCACCCTAGCTGCTGGTCTCTACCCCTTCTACCAGTCTGGGTGAATGTGTTTTCTTTAACTCCTTGTGGGACTTCCACTTTCTGTCAGTTCTGGTTGTTTTTTTTGTTTTTAAATTTGTCATTGTCCTTCTTTTGGTTGTGTGAGTAGGCATAGTGTGTCTACCTACACTTCCATTTTGATCAGAAGTCCTATTCATTGTTTTCCTTCAGGTAAATAATGCACAGTTTAAGAAGTACATAGTACATATTTTATGATAGCACTTTATAAGCTTCCACAAGGCAACAATATTGTATTATTTATTGGTTTTATACACTTTTTTACCAATTGGGGTTAATGTTGTTCTCTGCCTTTTTAAATGCTTCTCTTTTCTTATTCTTCCTCATGTGCCTAGAAAACAAAACAAGAAAAGCTAATTTTTACATTCAATTCAATGACCATTATGTAACTGATCTCTTGAGCAAGGAGAGATGATAAATTAGAAAGCCAGATTTTTATGTGAAAGATTAACTTGATATAATCTTAATCATGTATCACATACCAGAAAGGTGCCAGTGTGTACCTACTGGGCCAAACTGTGACAGAGCTGGACTGGCAATACAAAGTGCTCTGAGGTTGAATAGAGAAGACAGCATGATATTTATTCTGGGGCACATGATCAAACTTCCCGGAATAAAGGACATTTCCATTTTACCTTGCAAATCACATCAGTTTAGGAAAGCAAAATTACTGCATCATGAAAACAAACTGTCTAAACAGAGAGGACAATAAGAAATAAGAACAAAATAGAAAAAGAAAATGCTAAGAACGGTGAGAGTACTGAAAGCAGATCAATGGGGCTTGAAAAAGAAAATCTGTAGAATTTACTGCTATTATAGTTTGAAAGTAGAATAGAGTATTACCAGATGTTTTAGAAACCAGATTATGCAGTGCCTTCAACATATTTGGATGTTAAATTCTAGTATAGTTTCCAGGCTAATTTTAATTTTATAAAAGTATTGGAACAGATTTGTTAAGAAAAGATATGCAAAAAAGATATTCTCTTTTAATTCCTCTCATAAAAGTATAATATAGAATGGCAAGGAATTAAAATTCTAAATTCTAAATCCGATTCTTCCTAAGGTTCTGCCTAGATAACAGAATGACATGCTATGGCAGCATAGCCCACAAATTCTACTACTCAAGCCCAATTGTCTTCAGAGGCAGTTTATAAATCCATCTACAGGATTCGATGGGTCTGTGTGAAGACATTTCACATTCAACTGTCTGCTCCCATTTGAACTCATTGCATTCTGAAATTCTTCATTGAGATAAACATTATACCATTTGTCTATTTATTTAAAATTTAAGCAATCTTTGTAGAGATAAAACATTGAGTTATTAGCCCCTTAATGCATTCTACATTTTCCTTATTTTTCTTTTAAAAATGTTTTATAGGATATTTGAGATGTTTAATTATGGGACAGAAATAAGGTATCCACCACATACATTAAGAAATAAGCAATTACACAAATGCAACCAAATCTTTCTATGAATCCCTGCCTGATCACACACCTTCACTCCCAACACACACAGATCATTCAGGTAACATCTTTGTTCAGTTTTGTAGTTGCCATTACCATGAATGTCTTCACCCTTTTATGAAATAGATATGCATTCTTACACAATATACACAGAAAAATTTTGCTATTTATACTTTTTCTATGCAATAAATTATATCTTACTTTTATTCTTATTTTCTTTTTATAAATATATTTTAATATATTTGTGGACACCTTACTCAATGATAAATTGGTACAAGCATATTTATTGTCAATTATATTTAACATTTTATTATGTGAATATACAAAAACTAGTAACTAATTTTACTTCTGATTTACATATAGGTGATGTCCAATTGCTGTTATTGCATATTACACTAGTATGAGCATTCTTGTACATGTTACCATGCACAATTAGTTGAGCATTGACATGGAATAGAATTATTCAGTCTTAGATACTACCAAATTGCTCTCAAAAAATCTTTATACCATATGACACTTTTAGTATCAGTGTATAAGCATTCACATTGTTCCACATTAAAATAAATACTCATCTTCACTCCAGGAAGATGAACGACCCGATTAAAAAATGGGCAAAGGGCCTGAACAGATACTTCTCCAAGGAGAATACAGAAAGCCCAGAGACATATGAAAGGATTGCTTAGCATCACTAGCCATCAGAGAGATGCAAATTAAAACCACAGTGAGATATCACTTCACACCAGTCAGAATAGCCATCATAAACAAATCAACAAAAAAGTGTCGGAGAGGATGTGGAGAAAAGGGGACCCTAGAGCACTGTTGGTGGGACTGCAGACTAGTGCAGCCACTGTGAAAAACAATATTGAATTTCCTGAGAAAACTGAAAATGGAACTACTTTTTGAACTGGCAATTCCACTACTGGGATTATACCCTAAGAATCCTGAATCACCAATTGAAAAGAACCTATGTGCCCCAGTGTTCCTAGCAGCACAATTTACGATAACCAAGTGTTGGAAGCAACCTAAGTGCCCATCAGTAAATGAGTAGATCAAAAAACTATGGTACATTTACACAATGGAATACTATATAGCAGAAAAGAAGAAGGAGCTTCTATCCTTGGCAACAACATGGATCTGGAGAGTGTTATGATAAG
The DNA here is from genome assembly GCA_004027475.1 of Anoura caudifer. Lineage (NCBI taxonomy): Eukaryota > Metazoa > Chordata > Mammalia > Chiroptera > Phyllostomidae > Anoura > Anoura caudifer. The sequence continues at coordinate 8,468 of PVKU01010721.1, read as the reverse complement.
TGAGTTAAGCCAGGCAGTAAAAGATAAATATGATATGATCTCACCTATAAGTGGAACCCAATCAACAAAACAAACAAGCAAGCAAAATATAACCAGAGACATTGAAATAAAGAACAAACTGATCAGTAACTAGAGGGGAGGGGAGGGGGCAGAAGGATAATGGGAGAAAATGGGGAAGGGCCATCAAGGAACACATATAAAGGACACATGGACAAAGCCAAAGTGGGTAGGATCAAGGGTGGGAGGGGCATAGGTGAGGAGTGGGCTGAGAGGAAGGAATGGAGACAACTGTACTTGAACAACAATAAAAATACACATCTAATTATTTTCATTTTGATAGTATGATAGAGTAACTTTTTATGTTTTTTGCTACATACAGTAAGATAACAGTTTTTGTATATAGTACACGGGTTTTAACAGATTTATAGACTCATGTGACCAGAGTCTCAATAAGGATACAAAAAAAATCCCAACATCACCCAAAATTCTCTAATGCTGCCAAATTCTTCTTTCACCTCAACACCTGGCAGACATTTTCTCTGTTCCTTAAGTTTTTCCTTTACAACATTGTATATAAGTTAAAACATTAGTATGTATATTTTAAACCGCCTTTATTCACTCAATATGAATGGATCTATCCAACTTTTTGGTTATAATAGTTTATTTCTTTTTAAATGAATGTGCTATAGTTTATCTGTTCACCAATTGAAGGGCATATATGTTGCTTGAGTTTGGGACAATTATTAATAAAGCTACTATAAAAATCATATACAGGCATTTGCATGAATACGAGGGTTTTTTTTTTTCTTTTTCTCTGGGTAAAATAACTGTGAATGTGTTTGCTGAATAATATATTGTGTTTAGCTTACCAAGAAGTTATCAAACTATTATCCAAAGAACCTTACTGTTTTTGCATTTCTACCACCAGGCCATGAGAGTTTCAGTTACCTTACAGTGTTGTTAGTACTTGGTATTTTCAATTTTGTTCGTTATAACCATCCAATAGGAGTGCAGTAGTATTGTCCTCACATTTTGATTTCCATTTTCTTATTGGATAGTTATATTAAACATCTTTTCTGAACATATTTGAAATCTGTATATCTTTGTTGGTGAACTGACTATATAAATACTTTTTCCATTTTAAAAATTGGGTTCTTTTTCTTATTGTTTTCTCAAAGTCCAACTCTTGTGGATATTGCTTTTGCTCTCATATATAAAACTTTTTTCAAAACTCATTGTTATTGAGATTTGCTTCCATGTTTCTTTTAAATCATTAATAATTTTATATTTCATCTTTCACTTTCAGTTAATTTTTGTAAAGATGTGAAGAACAGGTCAAGCTATATTTTCATGTGTGTATCCAATCATTCAAACATATTTTGCTTAAGACACTATTATTTTTCCATTGACTTTTCTTTGCAACTTTGTCAAAAATCAATTGGCAACATTTGTGTTGGTCTATCCCTAGACCCTCAATTCTTTCTCACTAATGCACAAGTCTATTTTTGTTCTAATGCTGTGAGGTCTTCATTATTTTAGCTACATAGTAATCCTTAAAATGATATAGTATAAGCCCTCCTAACTTTGTTTTTAATTATCAAAATATTTCTGACCATTATTTACATTTTCTTATAAATTTTAGATCAGCTTCTCTATATTATTAACAAAAATACTGCTGGGGATAATGTTGGGGGTTATCTGTTTATTTATTTGGTAGTATGGTAATGTATTTAAATAAAAGAATTGTTTTCAATATATTCCTATTCTCAGAAAATATTAGGCATTATCTTTTCTTAAAATATATATTATCTATATATATTTTAATTATATATAATTATTCTTAATTATTTTATTTTATATATTTTTTACTGTTGTTCAGTTACAATTGTCCCACCTTTTCCCCCATTGCTCACCTCTATCCCATCCTGCCCCCATTCCCACAGTGAGTTCCCCCCATTGTCTGTGCCCATGAGTCCTCTATTGGTGTTCCTTTGTTTGTCCCTGCCCCTTCTTTCCCCCATTGTCCTCCTCCTTCCTCCTCTCTGTACTTAAAAATTTTTAGGGAACCATTTATTTGAAGTCTTTCCCTGGTGGTAATGTTTTGGTTGTATTTCCACATTCTTTTAATTGCACTAAATCTATTAATAAGTTTGGAAGATTGCTATCAGAACTATGCTGGATCTTCCAGTTTAGGAGCTTTGTATGCTTTGTTTGATAATTTTTTAAATTATTTTTATATGCATTTTGTAGTTTAGCCTGCAGATCTTGCATATGTTTTATTAGATTTATATCTTAGTATTTCAATATTTTGGAGATATAGTAAATGGTATGATGAATAAATTGTCTTCCAATCATTGATTTTCCAATATGCAGAAATAAAACTATTTTTTGTATGATGACTTTATACTCTCTAACATTCTAAATTTAGCTAGTTTGAAAAATTTTTCTAAAGAGACTCAAGAATGCATAGTTGAATAATCATGTTGTCTGCAGGTAGGAACATTTTTATTATTTTATTTCAAATCTTTCTGATGTTATTTTTCTTGCCTTATTTTATTGGCCAGGACTTCCAGTTCAATGTTAAATAGGAGCAATCTTCCGAATTGCCCAGTCACCACTTGCCCATAACTGTGGCCTTCTGAATCATTTGGACAGTTTTCATGGAGGAATGTTCAAGCTTAATAATGCAAAATTTGATGCAAATTATTTGCTCTGTTTGCTCAGTCATTTTGAATGTGATGGCCACAGAGTACACATGCTCACTCAATGGTATCTACTGCCTCCACAGACTAGTACAGTGAAGTCAACATTGTTCACACATGTGCGTTCCAGTCCACTCTCCTTTGCTGACAGTTTACATCATTGTCACATAGTTTTTGTTATATTATCACTGGTTGGCCTTTTTCCAGACAGACCTCATGTTTTTTAAAAAAGAGGATTTTAATTTGTCTTAACTGGAGGAAATGACACTAAAGAAATGGAATACCCTAGACTAACGGCGGCTCCATTTTTCTTTTTCTTTTTTTTTAAATCAGTCTATGTGTGTGTTTGTTTGTTTGTTTGTTTGTTTGTTTAGTTTTACCCAATCCCACCAACCCTCTCTCATCTGGCAACTATTGATTTATTCTTATATCTATGAGTTCATTTCTGGTTTGCATGTTTATTTATTTTGTTTTTAGGATGCCACATGTAAGTGAAATCATATGGTATTTGTCTTTTTCTGATTTATTTCACTTAGCATAATACCCATAATAATACTCCACTGTGTATGTGCACCATATCTTTATCCCATCAGCTATCAACGAAGACACCAATGTTGCTTCTATACCTTCACTATTTCAAATAACATGGCAGTGAACATAAGGGTACATATTGTAGGAGACCATTCTGTGTGACGTGGGCCCAGCTCCCACTCAGAGATGCACAGGACGCACGCCCACGGATAGGTTCTCCCGTGGCGGATCAGGCCTGCAATGTACCGCTGTGAGTCTTGCTTTTGCTAAAAACTCCCCAGCATGGAGTATAACTGGTTCAACCACTTTTCCCTTTTTCATTTGCAAATATTCTTCTTCTGTGATGCGATTAGTGGCACTGGCTCCTTTTTGTCTGTAAAAGGTAACCACCTAAAACGAACCCGTGCATAGTAAATGAGGACCATCGTGTAAACTGCTTAGAAACCCAATAAAGGCCAGTCACCCATAGTCCAAGGCTTTTGCTCACCTTGAGAGAAAAGCCATGCTGTCCCTTTTCCTCTACCGGACTTGGTAGTCCATGTGAATGTCTCATTTCATCCATAATGACATGGACACTGCGGGCCAGTATCTGCATCAACATATATCTTTTTTTTTGTTAGCATTTTCCCCTTTATATACTTAGAAGTGGAAATGCTGGGTCATAAGGCAGATCTATTTTTAATTTTTTGAGGAACCTCCATACTATTTTCTATGGTGACTGTGCCAGTTCACAATCTCAACATTGAACAGCGGTTTCCTTTTTTCCACATCCTCAGAAGCACTTGTTATCTGATGATTTTTTGATGAAGTATGAGGTAGTATCTCACTATGCTTTTGATTTTCATTTCCCTGATGCTTAGTGACATTGAGCATCTTTTCATATGTCCATTGTCCACCTGAGTGTCTTTTTTTGGAAATATACATTCAGGTTCTCTGACCAATTTAAATTGGATTTTTGGTGTTAAGTTGTATGAATTCCCTATATATTTTGAATATTATACCCTTATTGGGTGTACCATTTGCACATATGTTTTCCCATTTAGTAGGCTGTCTTTTCATTTTGTTGTTGGTTTTCTTCACTGTGCAAAAATTTTTAGTTTGGTGTAATTCCATTAGATTATTTTTTGTTGCTGTCCTTGCTCAAGGTTACATACTGTGCAATTATGTCTTTTCTGATTTACTTTCTTAAAATGGTGAATTACATTGATTTCTTTCTGAATACTGAACTATTTATTCCACAAATAAACTTCAGTTGGTTGAAATGAATTTTCTACTTTTTGTTTGTTTGGCTGATTGTTCTAACTAGTATATATCACACATTAAAATGTATTTACTTAGATGTATTTCTTCTCTGTTCTGCCAATCTCTGCAGGAGACTTTAAATGCATGAATCCTATATGACTGTTTTAAAAATCATTTTACATATTATATTTAGGCCAGTTCTTGGAAATTTACATATTTCTGAAAGAAGAGAAGACAGGATAAAAAAAAGAAAAAGATAACAAGGGAATTTGTATTTCTATAACAGTATATCTCCAAGCAGCTATGTTACTGACATTCCATGCCCTATATTGTAAATGTCACCTGCCAGAAGTGAATTTAAAGTTCAGTCAATTTAAATAATCAATTTAATTTGTGATATCTTATAATAAAAATAGCTCATTATCATTAATCATCATATTTTAGGACACAGAAAAAATTATCTTAGACAAATTCTCGTGTACATTTCCAGAAGAATGCCTTGTACTCAATGTAACAGTGTGAAATAGGTGAATAATAAGAGAATCATTACCTTTAGTTTCTTTCCCAATAAGGAAAAAGATATAGAGGAATAATGCAAATAGTTAATAAAATACAATGCATTATTAATTCCTCAGTGAAGTGTCATATAACATTAGTAAAATAGTCTATGTCACATAGATTATTCACACAAATTATACACATATATTACATGTACAATGTATGTCAATGTCACTATGAAGTTAAAACTATAAACACCGGTTATTGATCATCAGTTGTTAATTATTGTAAACATGATATTATATTATAAATCCAGCTTATTATGATTATTCTAAAATGATTACATGAAACTTTGAATTAAAGTATGACAATGTTTTAATGCTGAAAAAATTGCATCTTATACAATAATTATGCCAACATTGCACCCAGATTTTCATATGTTCTCCAATCCCAATTATCTTTTATTGTAAAACAAAAAAACTGCTATTATTAAAGAGCAGTCTCTCCTTAACACAAAATCAGATAACATCGATGACATGTAATTAACTTTCTTTACATCCTACCACAAGATTTAATCAATCTAATATTTTTAAAACTTTGAACATGGGGTATATATAAGTAGAAGATTTTGTATGTTTGAGAAAATTTAATACACTTCAAATTCCCTCTGGAGCCATAATGCCACCCTCAACCTGATTTGCTGATCAGCTTTTCAGGACCAAAATGTCACAATTCAAATTTTGTTTCTTTGGTTATAGACTCCACCTATATACAAGTATAATGAGAATATTCAGAAGAATGCATTAAATATTTTCTTCACTCATACAACAGAATAGATTAATGGATAAAACCCTCACCCAAAAGGAAAATTATCAAAATTGGAAGGAAACCAAGAAGTTATTGAAAGCTGAGCCAAGTGTCCTAACACAAAATGGTTCTGGAACTTTCTAAGTTTAATTTGTTTTGTCTCAAAGTTTGGTCTCATCCAGGTTAGCAGGTAGTAGGAATGTTTATAACGGGTGAATACTGGAATCCAGCATCACTAGAATCTTATGTACTCCCTTTGTAAAGTGTTAAAGTTCACTTTTGAGAATCCTCTCATTGCAACTTTTATATAAAAGTTGTGGGTGACTTTCATTTTTCCATTTGGGACCAGATGGGATAAGTATGCACCTTTTAAAACCATCTGTCATGCAGCATCTTAATCTACTTACAAATATAGGAGACTACAAATATCTGAGTTTTCAGAGATAAAGTTAACATGACAAAATATCAATCAGACTTTTTAATATGGAGCTTCTAACATTTTGTCAAGTCATTTTTAAATCTTTTCAGTTGACTATCTTCTGGGCTTAAGAAAGCTGAGAATGTAATGCCTATTTTAGAAGTGTACCATAAACAATATTTTCTTGATATCAAGAACAAATTTTTCTCTAGAAGAAACTTAGTCACCACTAAATGTAAAAAACAGCAGACTGTAATCATCTTTTCATCTTTCACTTAAAACACTGTATAACCTAAAGTCCCCAAAGATAAAAGGTAGGACAGGTGTGGTACTTGAGAGGACTTTAATGAAAGGACAATTTTATTTACAAAGATGAGAATAGGATTATGAGAAAACATCAAAGGAAACATCCAGGACAGCAAAAGCTGAGAGGGTTCACCACTTCTAGTCCTGAAGAAACTAAGGGAGGAATAGGTTTCCAGAATGTAATCGAGCTAGGACTGAATTAAAAGGGCCACTTGACCCAGAAAGGAACTGTGACCTTAGGGAGAGGACAGCCACTTTCAGTTTCAGCCTATCAGGAAGGAACTGGAAGAAAATATACTCTGACCTCTATTACCCCTCTCTTGTCTTACTGGTGCTCTCAATTAGTTAAAACTACCCAGAAACTAGAGGACAAGAAGCCTGATGGATGCAGGCCAAAAAACTCAGGTTCTCGAAGCACATTGAATTATAAGGAATGGTAAAGAGCACAACTGTAGTGAGAATTTAAAAATACCTAACACAATAATCTACTACAGAAATTATATTCCTTTTCTTATCAACTTCCCCTCACCAAAATATTGAGGACAGAGTGTGGGTAATTATTCATTCAGTCAATTAACAACTGGAATGCAGAAACATTTTAATTATATGGAAATCTGCTCAGAAGAGCCATCAAAATTTCCTTTTGAGGACACTGCTACAAGAATTTTGAAATGTAAAGTCAACATACAGGTATTTATTACAAGTATTAGGCCCTACATTTTGATGCCATCAGGAAACAGAAGACATAATACCCGTCTTCGAATAGCTTATTATCTAATTGCAGGAAAAAACAAACATTGCATTAAAAAAATAAGGATACAAAAACAGATACATATGAATCTTTATCTATACATAGACTTTAAGTATTATAAATACATTGCAGAAAATTTTTAAAAGCAAACATTTATCTCTTCTAGTGAACTAATTAATCAGTACAACTATTGTTACCAAAGCATAAAAATATGAATGTCAAGATGCTTATGATTATTGTAAAATGGCTTATCAATTATAATTTCTTGGAAGTATTCCTTTTACTCACTAATAGTACTCTTGATTTTGAAGTCTATTTTATTTTATATAAATGTAGTAATCCCAGCCTTCCTATATTTATTGTTTGCATGGCTCATCTTTTTCCAATCATTTATTTTTAGTCAACCCATATATCTATATATAATATAGATCCTTGCAGATAACACAAGGTATTTTTTTTAACCAATTTTGGTAATCGTGGACTTTTAACCATAGTACTTATTCAATCAACATTTAAGGTATTTATAGATATGTCAAATGGATCTATTATCTTATTGTTTGTTTTCTGTTAGTCTCCAGAATTTTCCTCTATTCTTTCTATCCTTCCTTGTCCAGAAGTATTGAATATTGTTAATAATTCCATTGTAAATTACATACAAAATTTATAACTATTGCATTTTGCTTTTATACTTTTAGTGATTATCCTAGTGAATACAATAGATATCCTTAATTTTTCACACTAAGAGCTAGTGATGTCCTTTTCTATATAAAATTTATAAACCTATTAACTATATAGACATTTCTATGTAAATCTATGATAGGTATAGAAGTGGGAGAATAAAATGTTCCAAAATATTTTGTTCCAAAATTTTTTCCTGTGACCATATATTATTCATATGTAAATATAATGGGAAAATATTATCAGATAAGCAAGTGCTTGGAATATATAAAACTGACATTTCTCTCCTTAAAAAATGAAGTAGACACCATAAAAAATAAGAGTAATATCTCCAGCTGAAATGCACTTTTACTGAATAATAATATTTTTAGAAATTTGCTTGTTCAAAATTAAGGAAGACATTTTATTGTGTAGCTAAGTCAAGAGTACATATTAAAGAAACTAACATAGATCAAAATAGTTACACTTAAAGGAATGCATGATTTCTGAATTTGAAGCCAAGATGGACACAATACACACAATCACGGATAGCCCA